>MDUD01004472.1:4482-18688 GCA_002216565.1 Crithidia mellificae | reverse complement strand
GTTCCTCAGTTTCGTTGTTCTACGTTCGTGTCTGCATTCAAGACACTACTACTCATTTCAACCAGATATTCTGCGCAGCAACAACTCTAAATAAGAAAAGAAAGAAAAACATGGTGGACTTTCTGAGCATCATCTCCGTGTGTGCCACGGCCGCGTCGGTGTGCCTGTCCGGTTCACCCATCATTACGATGATGAACATCCGCAAAGCGCACTCGATCGGGCCCATGACCATCACCTTCTTCTGTGCCATGTTCCTCTGCTCCAACGTCTGGGCCCTTTACGGCGTCATGACGATGGCGCTGCCGGTCATCATCTGCAACGCACTCGGCTGCGCCATCTCGAGCTACTGCATCTTGACCTTTCTGACCGTGGCCCGCATTGAGGAAAAGTCCGGCCATACACTGCAGTCGACGACGTACAACGGCGCCTTTATGGCGTCCGCTGTCGCCGCGGTGATGGTCACGTTTGTCTTGATCCTCATGTTGGGCCTTCTCAACTTCGTCAGTCTGGGCTTTGCCTCGCAGCTCAGCGGCATCATGGGCGGCTTCTGCTCCGTCTTCATGCTGAGCTCACCGCTGGGAATGGCGAAGGACATCATCAAGAACAAGAACGCCGAGTCGCTGCAGCCGGTGACGGTCGCGTCGGCGACAGTGAACAGCGCGCTGTGGACGCTGTACGGTTTACTAAAATCCGACATTTACATCGCGCTGCCTAACACGCTCTGCACGCTGGCGTGTTTCTTTCAGGTGTTTCTGCTCGTGCGCTACGGCCGCCACCCACCAGAGGTGGTGACGACGGAGCGGGAGTTTGCTCCGGTGCCTGTGCTGTAGGGCGTGATCCAAAGCTTCGTTTTTTTTTTCTCCCTATCTGTTTTTTTCTGTAAAGCTATACACTACGTGTTCCCCCTTCTTCTTCTCTTTTTCTGTATATTGTTATTATTGTTGACGGAGGCTTTTGAACAATCATACACTTTTATCTCCTCTTCGCCTAGCTTCTCTTTGTTATTCTTCCTCCTTTTTTTTCAAATTGTCATTGGTGCGGTGACTGTTGCTCTGCGCAGTTTCTTCTGCCGAGCGCCGCACGCACTGCTGTATCGAAAGGCGTGACCGCACGCCTGTGCGACTACTAACGAAACAAATACAATGAGAAAATAAGTGGTTTGTCTCCGTTGTCGCAATTGGTTTTTTCTTCTCCCTACTTTTGCAACACTGAATGGAAAATAAAGCGTAGTGACTGGAGTTGCATCAGAGTTTAGCAGGTTGTGAGCAGCCAGAACAGAAGTCTATAGTGTTATAATCGCTTGGGTGACTCGTGCCGGCTGCGTTTTTTCTCCAACAGTGTAGATAGTTAGCGTTTACACGAACACCTTCGCGACTCTAAAAAAGAAAACAAAGATCTTTTATTTCAATTCACTCTTTCTCTTCCTCCTGTCTCTTTCCACTTCATTATGCGGGTTTTGATTGACGCCAATGATCAGCAGCGCAACAAAAACGGTTTACGAACTGTTGCTTCTTCTGTTTGTTCGAGTCTTTACATAGGAGTAAGTCTTCCTTGTGCCTCTTAACGCCACTTATCACTAAGAACTGTGTTTTATGTAACAGTTCTTTGCTTCACGTCGTGGAATTTATTTTGCATTTTCTCTTCATCATTTCCTTATTGTGCTTATCACAGTGTCGAACACCACCCTTGACCTAGCTCCGCCCTGCGTGCTTATACATATCCCAGCTTTGCGTCCGGTTTTTTTGTTTCAGTGAAAGTAGTGGTTCCATCGGTTCTTGCTCATTTTTGTGTTCCCTTTTGCTTTTTGCGACCCTAGTTTTCAACTTGCTGTACTCCTCTTTTTTTTCGTATTAAGCGGTTTTTTCTCCTCCTTTTTGTTTTCCACATCTTTACATCTACGTTCGCCAGCTGCTGTCACTTTTTTAGAATAAAAAGAAAACGAGCAAATTCACCGATTGCACTCGCAGCTTACAATTAAATACACTCTATCTTATTTTGCTTTATCAACCTCCTAAATTTTTTTATTCGTAGCAACCTTTGTCTTCCTGGTTCTCTTCGTTCTCCTTTCGAGAGTGTGTCGAAAAGTAGGCTTGTACTTCAGAAGTTCTGCGCAACGTGCAGCTTTGTGCGCTCTTCAATTTGTTTTTTCTTTTGTCTTTCTCTCTTTGACCTTACTTATCGCAAATCTACAAAGCCGTAGTTTCACTTCTGACACTAGCCGCTTCCTATCTATCATCCACCTTCCTTATTTTTTTTTTTTTATCAAATCCGCTGCTTCCAAGAAAGATGGTCGGCTTTCTCGACATCATCTCCATCTCCGCCACGGTGGCGTCGGTGTGCATGGTCGGCTCGCCCGTCATCACTGTCAACAACATGCGCAAGGCGAACTCGATCGGCGTCATGACCATCACTTTTTTCTGTGCCCAGTTTCTCAACTGTAACGTGTGGGCGATGTACGGCGCGCAGTTGGTGAAGCCTCCGGTTATCATCTGTAACACACTCGGTGGTGCCATTGCGGCGTACTGCATCTTGACCTTCCTGACCGTGGCCCGTATGGAGGAGAAGTCCGGGCACGTGCTGCAGTCCACGACGTACCGCGGCTCCCTCATGACGGCGCTGTTCACGTGCGCTGTGGTGGTCTTCATCATGATCCTTATGCTGTGCCTCATGAACTTCAAGAGCCTCTTTGTGTCGTCGCAGCTGAACGGCATCATGGGCGGCTTCTGCTCCGTCTTTATGCTGAGCTCACCGCTGGGGATGGCGAAGGACATCATCAAGAACAAGAACGCCGAGCCGCTGCAGCCGGTGACGGTGGTGTTTGCGACAGCTAACAGCATCCTGTGGACGCTGTACGGTATCTTGACGCTGGACATTTACATCGCGCTGCCCAACGCCCTGTGCACGCTGGCGTGCTTCTTTCAGGTGTTTCTGCTGGTGCGCTACGGCCGCCACCCATCCGCGGATGTGGAGGCAACGGAGACGCTCGCACCCGTTCCTGTCGTCTAGCGGGACATGAAAGTAAACGAGCAAGGCGCTATTGTTGTCGTTTTGTGTTCAAATCCAAAACCAAAACTATCAAGACGTCACTGATTCTCATCCCGTTTAAGAGAGGCAGACACGAAAAACACATCTCAAATCAAAGCGGAAACTACTTTTTCGCTCGCTGAGAAACATAACACACCCGCGTGCACGTCCTTGCGCTGTCTTCTTCGCTTTTTATTTTTATTTTTCCGAATGTTGTGTTATTCCACGTTGTGCTTATTTGTTGCTCCTGTACGATGTTTCTAATCATTTTGCAAAATAATACAACAGTTAAATATAGATTATTATTAGGCGAGGAAGAATGGATGCAATTCTTCACTTGTTCTTTGGCCGCTCGAAGCGAGGTGAGGTTGTCGTATTGAGATCATCACACTTAGCACGCAAGCGTGATGAAAGATTTGTTGCAAAGAAAAAAGAGCAGATGAGGTAATGAAAGACAGATGCGCACGCCCACTTTTCAAGCTTAACATCCCTTCAACTCCCTTCTGTCTGTGTTTTTGCCCTTTGCGTTTGTGGGGGCTGCCGGCACTGCGGGGTGGCATAGGTGGGTGTCTGGAGGGCGGGTTAGGGGTCGGGCCTATTGGGCTGAAGGAATTAGCCGCGAGCCCTCGGCCCCCGGCAAAGGCCTGGGCGGGCGAAGCAGGAGCAGGCAAAGCAGAGCCAAAAAAAGGAATGAACACACAAGCCGATAGAAGGAAGCCGCGGAAGAAATGGAAAGCAAACAGAAATCTTCTCGTCACCTTTGCGTTGCATTGATTCGTTTTCTTGTTCTGTGATTTGTTTCAATTTTAAGCCTCGGTAAGGAAAGCGCTGTATTACATCAAGTCAAATGGAAAAGAAAAAAAAAGGACAAGAAGGTAGTTGTGGTTAGCACCACGCAAAAAAAAGAAAGAAGGAACCTTAATAGTAATATTTTATAAGAGGAATCAAAGAAAAAAAGAGACACAACGGCGACTGTTCACACCCCTTGCGGGTCAGCGTGGACGGCCGAGGCAGCGGTTGGAATGTACACATCGCCATCATCGTCGTCGTCAACCGCGTGGCGGCTCGCCTCCTCCGTTGCTGCTGTTGCTGCCCCTGCCGTGTGGGCCAGATAGTACGCCGTCGGCTCGTGAGTAGGGCCGTCGCGGTGGCGCGCCGCACGACTCGCATCCCGCACCTCCGTAAAGAACTGAAAGTGCGTCTGCGCCTCTGCTTCCGCGCGGGCTCGCTGCGCCTGCCGCGTTGCCTGCTCCGCCGCGGCACCGCCGCTCACAAACGCCTCCGCACGCTCCCGCTCTTCGGCAAACACCGGGTACTCGTCGAGGAACTTCAGCTCCGCGAAGGTGGCGATCCAGCGCTTGCGGTAGTGCGGCGCGGCACGGCAGAGCCCGTTGCCGTTCAGCATGAGCGTGCGCAAGCAGGGCCGCAGCGGCCGCAGTCGGGTGTCCGCCTTCTCCTCGTCCTCGAGTGCATTGTGGGAAAGGTCCAGCGACACCAACGCCGTGCAGTCCTGCAGCCCGCTCAGCTGGCCAATGCGGTTGTGGCTCGCGAGCAGCGTGCTCAGCTGCGGTGCCGCTTTGTCCAATCCGTGGAGGGTGGTCAAGGCGTTGTGCGTGACGTCCAGCGTGCGAAGCGCGGGCAGGGCGGGCATCGAGCTTAAGCTTGTCAGGGCGTTGCGGGAGAGAAAGAGGGAGTCGAGCTGCGTCAACGCGGCAAGCCCATCGAGCCGGGTCAAGGCGTTGTGGCTGAGGTACAGGACCGTGCAGCCGGTGAAGGCTTGCAGACCGTTGAGCTGGGTGAAGCCGAAGTGGTGCAAGTACAGCTTCTCGTTCAGCTCAGGCGTGGAGTAGCCGCCGTGCTTCTTGCACTGCTCGATGATGAACTTCTCGGTCATGGTCGGCGAGGCGCTGTCGCCATCGGCGTTTGCAGCTGCGCTTGCCGTCATTCGAAGTTTGAGTACGGCTTCTTTGATTGTAACGAGATCGATAGTCAAAACGTGCAACGCAACCGTGACGGTAGCTATCGAAGTGAAGAAGGTGAGAATGAATGGGAAAGAGGAGGAACAAGAAAGATTGAGAATGAGACGGTTTGTGTGATGCTGGCGTCCGCATCACCAGCGACCCTCACGCTAGCCAAACACGGCAATCAGCATCTGGCAGACATTCAAAGTTCTTTGTTACAGCAAAGAGTAAACGAGAATTCGTTGTTGAGTGTCAAAGCGAGGCTCCGTACTTGCAAGACTATGTGAAGTCGAAGGTGGGACTAGTGAGACAACTGATTTTCGAGCTTAGAGGAAAAATTATGCTTCTTTTTCTTTAGTATTTGTGTGTTACACGCAAGAGTTACGATTAGCAAAGACAAAAGTGAATTACAGTGAGCCCGTTTTCTCACACCGGCTCCTTATTGGCTGCGCATCTGCTCCAGCAGCAGAGACTTGCGCAGCTGCATGCCCTTCGTGGCGGCCTGCACCAACTGGCCCATCGTGGCCGCCTCACAGGCGCCTTGGTGGCACATGTAGTACACCCCACCCAAGGAAAGTCCACCACACACCACCACCCGCGCCGTCGCCGCAGCCTCTTCCTCCTGCGTCAAATCCACCACAATGGCGCCATCGGGCCGCACCGCCGCACTACACGCCGTCACCGTGTCGTACATCTCCACTCCGCCCGCGGTGAGGGCGGCGGAGAGGGCCGTCGCCGCAGCGTCCCAGACGGCGCCGTCGTCGTGCACCACCTCAATCAGCACCTCCACAAGCAGCTGAGGGATGCGCTCCAGCACGACAGCCTGCTCCGCCACGCCCTCCAACGCGAGCGCCATGTCGCGATCTGCCGAGTTGTCCTGCCCGGCCCCGGCAGCGGCGGAGGCGGCAGTGCGGTGCACCTGGCAGCTCACCCGCCCCCGCGTGCCGCGGTACTCCTGCACGAGCTGCTGCGGCGGACGCACCCCGCACAGCACGCGTGTCTGCCCAATCTCAACACAGGCGCTGCTGTGGCAGTTGGCCAGCACGTTCACCGCCACGTGAATCGCGCGAACCGCCTCCGTCGACTGGCGGCCGTCAAGTCGTTTCATCTAGAATGAATTGTGGGACTTACGAGCTGAATGGTGCTGTTTTAGCAGAAATGTGAATGCTAAGAGGGTCAAAGAAACCGTAGGCGTTGGCGTTGTTTTGAAAAAGTAGAATGGAGAACAAAGGAAGTGAAAGAGGAAGGAGAAAGGCCTATGAATCAATCGTAGTGGGTCAAGAAACATCAATTAACTTCTTAGCGGCATCTTCCTATAAAATAATGACTACCAAGAGGAATAGAGACGTGCTGCCTTGTTCAACTGCAAAGAGACCGCCAGACGCGCAGAGCACACAAGAGTAAAAATTTCTAGTAAAACGGTTAGGTGGCTAAACCCGAGTAGAGTGTATTTGTATTTTTTTTTTGCAGTGTAAAATGTAACGCAAAAAAAGGCTTTTGAGAAAATGAAATACCCGCGACCCAAATCAGCAAGCACGGCAACAACAAAACAAACAAAAAATAATTTCTCAAGGTTGGCTCGCGCCTTATAGGCTGCCAAAAAGCTCTAAAATTTCCGCATCTGTCAGCGTCTCTACATTCAGACCTGTTGCCGCGTCTGCGCTCGCCGCTGCCGCTGCCACCTCTCCAATAGCAGCCGGCACACGTGGCGATGGCGCTAACACCCAGTTGCCACTGTCAAGCGGAGCCGCTGTCGTGGACGCGCCTGGCGGAGCCTTGCTGCCTGACCCCGCAGCGGCAGCAGCAGCAGCTCGAGCCGGGGTAGACGGGGCGGAGTCGCCCCACGTAAGGTATGATTTGAGCAGTGGGTACAGGTCCTCTGTGTGGTCGATCTTCACTTTTGTCTGACGGATGCGCCGCTGCATTCGGGCCACGTTCACTGTCGCTGCCTGCGCTGAGGACGCAAGCGCCGCCGTAGACGCGGCGGAAGCTGACGGGCCACCCGCACCACCACTACCACCACCAAACCCTGCGGCGGGGCCACTCGCAGCACCGTTACTGCTGACGCTGCCACGCCGTGCGCCGGCAGCCTCGCCACCGCTCTGCTGCTGATGGGGCGTTTGAGCTGAGGAAAAGCGTTGATGTGCACACACGTAGCACCCTCCCTCTTGCTGCTGTTGCTGCTGCTGCTGCGGAGAGGCGGATGGGCTCATGGCGTGCAGGCAGCAGAGCGTGTGGTAGGCGTGACCGCACGTGTAGACGCACACGGCGGAGGCGGTGAGGCTGGGCGAGGCTTGTTGGGCGGCGCTCGTCGCCTCCACGGTGACGGCCGGTGGCAGCTCGCTGAGGTGTAGATGGCACAAGGCACAGCAGTCGGACAGCGTGACGATGCCGGTGTTCAGTTTCTGATACAACTCCCGCCCCAGCGACATGACGTCGCTCTCCGTGGCGGACTCGCACAATCGACTCGCCTCGAGGTCAAAGCTGAGGGACGCCATCATGTCCAGAATCACTGGCTTGAAGGGGCGGAAGGCCTCGTCTTTGTTGTCCTGCACCACCTTGTCCACCACCACCGCGAGGTCGAGCGAGCTCATCATGGCGCGCAGGATGTCCGAGGTGCACTGCGTGTACACCGACACCAGCGCAGCAATGACCGTCTGCTGACTTGCTGTCAGCGGTCGAGTCAGCGGTGGCAGGTGGTACGCCGCACTCTCGGACGGCGGGAGAGAGGTTGCGTAGCGGCCATCACGGCCACCGCGAGGGCTGGGGCTTCGCCCGCCGTCGACCACCGCCCAGCGAGACGCAATCTCCAACTCACTCGGCATCCCCGTGCCGTCCACACCCGCGTCGACGGTGCTAGGTTGACCACCACCACCGCTACTGCTGTTGGTGCTGTTGTTGTTCGTGTTGTTGCTGCGCCCGGCACTCCGTAGCTGTTCGTCCTGTGTCACGACTTCGCACAGGAGACGGCGTGGCACCATGAAAACGTCCAGCAGCCGGAACCAGTACTCCGGGCTCTGCGCGTGTCCAGCAGCCACTCCGCCACCGCCCCCAACGCCACTTCCTCCACCAGTGTTGTGACCCGACAGGCGGTCTGCCCGATACTTCTGGCAGAGCGCCTTGCCGATGCCCACAAGGCGAAGCAGATCCGCTGCCGCCGGAACAGCGGAGGCACCGGCTAAAAAGTCAGACACCGCGCCCGCCGCCGCGCCGTGTTTCTTCGCCGTCGTCTGCTGCGCGGCAGCGGCGCTGATCGCGGTGGTGCTCGCCAGCCCGACAGTATTCACATTGTTGCTGTTGTTGTTGTGGACTCCTGTACTGCCAGAGGCGGTAGAAGCAAAGGATGCCTTCAGATCGGCCTTTCTCATTACATCAGCCTCCAACGCGTTCTTACCGTTTACATCAAGGTTCTTTGAATTTTCTCCCTCTTTCTCATCGTCTCCCTCCTCCAAAGCCTGGGTGATGACCTCCTCACGTACGTCGATCAGGGTGGCACGTGTGGCGCCAAGCATGACCGACATCGCCTCCTCAATCATCATTGTCTTCTCGAGCAGATAGATGGAGGCGTCGGCGATGCGGTACTTCCGCACCGCGCGCAGCGCCAGCTGTACGTCGTACGTGATGGCACTGCCCTTCTCCTGCAGGTGAGGAAAAACACGCTCCGGGGCGTGTGCGCAGAGCAGCTCGATGTACGTGTTCTGCAGGTTGATGTCGTTGGCCACCACGGGGTCTCCCTGCGCCATCAGTTCATCCAAGTAGTCCAGAAAGGCCGCGCTCGACCCGCGTAGCAGGCGCATCACCTCGCGGTGGTTGGACGGCAGGTAGTCAAAGATGAACTGCGCCAAGGCGGTGGGGTCGATGCGGACGAGCGCCTCGACTTGACTCATCACGCCACGCTGCAGCGCTTTGATGGCGCCATCCAGCTCGCTCGTGCTCGCGTTCGCCGTTGTGGGCGGTGCGAAGGAGGACGAGGACGTGTGCCGGCTGAGCTCCGACCCACGCGTCGGCCCCGCCGCCGCACTCTCCGACGCCGGTGACGCCGGTGCCGTGCTGCCGTTGTCGCCATCCCCGTAGACGTCGCTGTCGAGGCGGCGGCTCGCACTCAACTGCTGCTGCGCCGCCACGTTGGCTGTGTGCGTCCGCAGGTCCTGTAGGCGCTGCATCTCGCCCCGCAGCATTGCGAAGACGTCGTGCTGCAGGCTGGGGTCAACGCGGTTTTGCACCGGGTCGATGTAGCACCGAATTGCCTCGGTGTAACGTTGCTCCTTGCACAAGAGAGCTGCGAGGCAGCGCGCCATGCGGAGACGCGTGAAGTCGGGCTGGAAGACGGCGACGCGCTCTTTGGGGATGAAGGGAGGCGTTATGACTTGAATCAGCTGCTCCTGCAGCGCACGTCGCTGCTCGGCTGTCTCCGCGCTCTGAAACATGAAGAGACTATCTTGGATGACAAGGTCCACCCAAACATCAAAACGCACGCTGGCGTGCTCGGACGTCGCTGCGGCAGTGTCGCCACCGTCGGCAAGGAAGAGCTCATCGAAGAGGGCTGCATCGGCTAAAAAGGTGTGAACAGCCTCGTACGGGGGAAAGCTGCGCTGCGCCAGCTCCGCTGCGCACAGCTTCCGCAGACCGGGTGTGCGCGCCAGTTCGTCGTCGCTGAGTAGAAACAAGTTTAACGGCTTGCCACCCCGCACCCGCTGCGGACTGGAGAGTACCCCGTCGCCCATGCCGCTCGACTTGGGCGGCCGCGGCTGCGTTCTTGTCCCACCGGTGAGGAGGAAGTAGACGCTTGAGACGAACTGCGTGCGGCAGAAATCTTCTGTGGCGCCGCTCCACGGGCTGCAGAGGCCCTCGTCGGAGAGCGCGAAAAGCAGAACCCGGACGGCGTGCTGTGGTCGCCGCCGTAAAAAGCGCAGCAGGTTTGGCTGACTTGATTCGCTGTTCTGCAGGAGGTAGTCGAGTAAGGCCTTCTTGGCTGGTCGCTGCTCACCAGCCGGAATGTCCGCACCGGGAAGTAGAGCGCAGTCTTTCAACGTGTACTCTACGAGATCCACAGCAACGGACGCAGACGTTGAAGGCTTTCTCACCGTGTTGGCTGACGCAGAGTTTTGTTTCCCCGCCTCCGCCTCCTCCTCTTTCTCTTCCTCCTGCAGAGCGTACGCGAGAGCTTCGACGTACTGCTTCTGGCGGTACGACATGATGGTGACACTCAGCCGCAGCAGCTGGTGCTCCTGTGCCAGGCGTAACAGGTTTGGCAGGCCAGAGTCGAGGCACATAAGCGCCAGCTCAGCACGGTCTTTCCCTGACAAGTTCGTATCGGCATAACTCAGCGGACTTGCCGCGGGCGGCGTGGCGGCGCTGCTGCTCTTCGTAGGGCTCGCCACGCGCGTGTCGTCCCCACCGACCACGGCTCTTTCGGCAGCGCGGGCAGGGTTGCCGCTTGTCTGCAACGGCGGACGAACACCGAGCGCCACCTCGACAGCTCGTAGGGCGTCTTCGCGCAAAAAAAGATCCATGAAACGCTCAATCAGCGGCTCTGGTAGGTAGGTGATGATGCCGTGGCGCATTGTTCGCTCCAGGACGTAGAGGAGGTGCGAAAGCAACCCGCGTTGTTGCAGCAGGCGTGCAACAGAGCCGTAGAGCAGATCGAGTGCGTCGACGGCGCTGCAGTATGATGCGACGTGCTGCAGCACATCAAGCAGCGAAGTAGGGTTTGTGGGAGAGGGTGAGGACGACGGCGATGCATCAATTGACGCGCCTGTCCTACCAAGGGCCTTTCCACTCGCCTCGTACCCTTTCAGTGCGCTCTCCAGGTACGCCAGTAGAATGTGCTCCATGTACTGGTGCAGCTCGCGGCGGCGCTGGGCCGTGTTGCTGCTCAGCCCGACCATCGACAACGCCACGTCCTCTGCAAAGCCCTTGGCGAGGTCGAGCGCCTCCGCAAACTTGCGGCGCGCCACCAGCGTCGACAGCCGCTCTCGCCACGAGTAGAGGGAGATGCCGTAGACGCGCTCCTTGCCTAGCAGCAGCGCTGTTGCCTGGTTTGACGCCACCGTGCCGTTGTACTTCATGCCGCACAGGCGGCTGGCGAAGGACACGTACTCGAGGGCGGCAAAGCGGTGGCGCTCGACCATGACCGCCACGGAGGCGTCCATCAGCTGGGCGTCGTTGTTCTGATCCAGCAAAAGCATACTGTATCCGGCCAGCGGAACCATCTGGAGAAGCGGAGCTGTCAGCCGAAGCAACGCTATGCGCTCCACTCCCTGCGCCAGCGGGTGGCTACTGTAGTTGTTGCGACTGCCACCGTTGCTGCTCCCCGTGCCTTCTGATCCAGCGGCACTCTCGGGCAGCTGCAGGTTTAAGAGCAGCAGCTCAATCTCCGTGTTCCACGAAACGCACAGCAGCACGCGTGGGGCGGCACCGTCTTGCTCCATGGCCACAAAGCGCACCAGCTCGTTGCTGAGCGCGGAGGAGGGCGGGTGGGTGTGACGAGCCACGCCGGACACCGCACCCTGCAGCCCCGCCTCCACAACGTACACGAGCACGGCATCATTGCTGACGGCAGCCACGAGGTGTTTGTCCGGCACGGTGGCCCAGCTGGTGCGCGAGACGCCAGCCGCTGCCGCACTCGCCGGTGGCAGCGGCGGTGGGGCAAGCAGCCACGGGATGCCACTACTACGACTACTGTTGCTGTTGTCATTGCTGTTGTTGTTCTTAATGCCACTGGGCAGGTTCTCCTTGAGTCGAGCCAGGTGGCGCAGGTAGAAGGTGCTCGGAAACGGCAGTGTGTCCACGTCGCTAATGGGCGTAGCCGCGGAGGCGGACGTGACCGTGGTGGAGCGTAGCATGTGCTTCGACATCACCTTCCAGAACTGAAAAAGTTTCACCGCACCGCTGCTCTCGAGGACAAGGACGCGGCTGGGATCGCGGTGAAGGTGCTGGACGCGCAGCAGCGGGACCGTGCACTCGTCCTTGATGACGCGCAAGGGTGAGAGGGTGTGCAGGGACCAGAGAATGAAGACGCCTCTCGCATGCCCGGTGGCTGCCGTGGGCTCTTCGTTGGTTTCCTTCGTCGACGCTGCGGTGGAGAGGGAAAGCGAGACGACGGCGCCACGCGCGTTCACCACGTTGGCTTCTACCGAACCACACAGTCCGAGGAGCGACCACCGCTGGTCGAAGAGGGCCACCGCCCCGAGGGTGGTACCGACGGCCACCGCCAGCGTGCGAGACGTGTTTGGCGCTGCGGCGGGAAGGGTCAGCGTTGCCGCGGCAGCATCGGCGAGCGCCACGCAGGTGGGTGCGCCAGTTGTCTTGCTCAGCTCCGCCAGTTGACGGCGCAAGGCGACGTGTTCGTGGATGTGCAGCACCAACTCCCCTCGCTGCGTGTCGCACAGCACCGTTGATGACGCCAGCAGCTTCGCCTCCTCAAGAACGCG
The DNA here is from genome assembly GCA_002216565.1 of Crithidia mellificae. Lineage (NCBI taxonomy): Eukaryota > Euglenozoa > Kinetoplastea > Trypanosomatida > Trypanosomatidae > Crithidia > Crithidia mellificae. The sequence goes on along the minus strand of MDUD01004472.1, from coordinate 6,270 downwards.
ATCCACCGCATCTTGCTCCTCGTCTTCAAAAGCCTCCTCCTCCCTCTCCTCTCTTTTCTGCTGCTCCTGCTGCAGCTGTTTCTGCTTTTGCGCCGGTGCACCCTCCCCCTGCGCTGCTGGAGACTTTAAAGCAGTTGGCTCATTACTGAGGCCGGTCAGGTCCCCGCTGACGCTGGACTGCTGCCCGTCTACCGCGGCAAGAATGGCATCTAGGATCTCTTGCTCCTCTTTCGAGGTGAGAGCGTCTTTCTTCTGCGCGGTTTTGGAAGCTGTTGCGCTTTGTGCTGTCGTTCCTCCTGCCACTGCTGTTGCTGCTGCTGCTGGTGCTGTTAGAGGCGGTTGCTTCACCGCTTCTGCAATCTTGGGTGCCGCCTTGCTGTTTGTGCTCTGTCTCTCCGCCCCACTACGAGAGTTGTCCGCTTTTGCTGCTTGACCTGTGAAATATTGCTGCTGACTCTGCGAACTCTGTGAAGCAGCCGGTAAGGAGGCATCAGTCGGTCCCGTCGATGTCGCACTACTCGACAAGTTTCCTGTAGCAGCTGCCGCTGCTGCTCCGCCGCTCGCCGTATCCAGCTCACCAGATGTCGCGGACGGTGCCTTGCTGGGCACAAAAGGTACCGCATCTGCCGTAATGTTCACCAGCTCCTGCAGCAGTAAGGCTTCGTCATCGGCGCCGAGTGTATAAGCGGCGGCGCCGTGCAACTCAGGGTGCGAGGACGACGAAAAAGATGCGTTAGCGTTCGCACCGCTGAGGGGGGCCTGCGAAGGTTGCGCGTCTGCTGTGCGGGGTGGCGAGGCGGCGAGAGTTGCTTTGGGCAGTGCAACAGGGTTGAGGGCCGGCAAGTGGCTAAGTGCATCTTTCACCAGCGCCTGTTCGCTCTTCTTGCCTTGCGATGCGGCGGTGTCCTCACGAGCTTTGACAAAAGGGCTCGGCCCTGCACTCTTTTCGGATGTGCTACTCATCCACAGATCCAGGTGGCTCTGTATTACACACGAAACGAATCAAAGTGAAAAGTGAATGATAAAGATGAGTGCTAACGAATGCAATACCTGCTTTCTTTAGGAAGCGATATAAATAATTGTTCCAACTGGAAATAGTTTATATGTTGTAGTGTACACAGTACGGGTGTGTACTTTTCTTTATCGACGTTGCAATTTATGTGGTTTGGCTGTTCAAAGTACTGTGTCATTTTACATTGTAGAGAAAGGTAAAAACAAGCAAAAACGTAAGAAGCAGTTCCAGAAAAGTAAAATTGAGCTTGCAAGCGCGACTAGAGACGATTGCTAGTCATTAAAGGGATATTTTCTTCTCATTTAACAACAGAGGGGACAACATACTTGTAAATAACACAAAGACAACATCGACAAGCGACTTCAAAGCAGTCGTTTTGGACATTGAAAAGACCTAGCTCGCACAAACACTCACGTATTCAAGTGCTTTTCCATTTTCTCTTTTGCTGCTCTTTAAATTAAACTATTGGCTGTTTCTACATAAGAAAAACACATTCTTGGAGAGGTACATGTACATGGGAAAAACAAGAGCAAAAAAAAAAAATCAACTCCTTCAAAAGAAAATACCTTTTTTTTGTTCTCAATGCGCAAAATCATGATGCGCAAAGGGTTGACGGAATGGCGCTTTTTTGTGATACAGACGTGGCATCTTGACGGACAAAGAAAAAAAAAACGGAGAGCGGCTTGGCAGGCAATGTGCGTTGTACTGAGGTGGTTGAGGATACGCGCCGAAGAAAAAGCTGGAAGAGGAAGGCCGCTCAACAGACTGTCAGCGAC
>MDUD01004410.1:0-37797 GCA_002216565.1 Crithidia mellificae | reverse complement strand
CTCGCGTCGCGGTCCGCCGCAGTCCCCACCCACACACACCCGCACGGCGTGTAGAAGTCGATCCCAGACGCAGCCTCCGTCTCGCGGTACGACAGCGCGCCGAGGTCGTTCAGGTGGGCCCACGGCACCAGCGTCTCCACGCGGCGGCAGATGCGCGCTTCGTCGAAGTGCTGGCCACGTGCCAGCGGGCCGTTGTTGTTGTCCGGCCCAATCACCGCAACGCGCAGCGACGGCTGCAGACGCCGCAGGTGCTTCGCCGCGGAGCTGCCGAACATCCCGGCACCCACCACAATCACGTCGTAGTCCGTGTCAGACATCACACAGAAAAAAAGAAAGGTAAAGAGAGAGAGAGAATAAGAAAAAAACTAGGAAGCAACGCTAAAATGTTGAAAGAGAAAATAAGGAAACTCGACAATCAGGAAATAAGAAGGGGTAAAAAAGTCGAACAAAAGTCTAGGTTTTAATCTGTTTCGGATATTTTTAATGGCGTTTGTGAAATTAAAAAATTTAATTACATTTAAGTGAATTGAAAACATTAATGTAAGCCAGAGGAAAAATGCGGGAAGAGTGAAGAAATGAAGCAGAAAAAAAAAACATATTTCCTGCACTCTATCAGTACAGAGCACATAATTGTCTCGAGCAGTCCTACTGAAGTTGAAAATTGAAGAAAAATAAAGAGACTGAAGCAAAAGAAATCTTTTGATTGAAACTCTCTCCGAAGCTTTTTCCAGAGTAGCGTTAGCGCCTCGCTTCAAGCAAGGTGAAACCTTATCCTTTTCTTTGTGTGTAACATGTATTTTTTTTAAGTTTGTATGTATGTCAAAGGCATAGCCTTCTAGTGCAGGTTCCGAATATGTACAAAAAAATTAGCGGAAAGGGGAAGCAAAGGGAATTATTATTGAATAAACGAAAAAAAGCTGCGATGAAGCAAAAACGAAATAAAGTGTGAGAGAAAAAATTGTTCTAGTCAGATTTGCTTGTTTGCATCCACCTAGTGTGTATGAGAGGTATGATTTACATACATTTATAACATCGCTCGCAGTACAAGAGCACAGAAGGCCAAAATGCAGTACCGTGCTCGGCCATTTTTACTCGAACTCTGCCCCATCTAAATCAACAGTTTGCGCACAGGAAGACAGAATGCGCAGGCTCTGTTCATCCAGCGACGCTTTCGGAAGCAGCAGCCCCGACACGCCGTCATGTAGCATCCCCATCAGCCCACCACACGTCGTGCATGTGTAGATGACGTACGTCTCTACTTCATCAGTTGCTGCGAACGGCTGGCCTGACAAGCTTGCATCGCCGACCGCATCCTCCTCGCTTGTTGTTGTTGTTTGTATTTGTTGATGGGTGTACGCCCGCATACCCGCCGCGCTCAACACGTCTTGCATGGCTGCTGCGCCAGGAGGCAGGCTTGTTCCGTTCTTGTTGTTGCCGTTGTTGTTCTTGTCGCAGTTCTCTGGCGTGGCCGCGGTGGTGTGTGGTTGCTTCTCTCTTGGCTTGTTTGGAGAACCTGGTTGGGCGTGTGCACGGAGGGCCACCGCCGCCGCTGCCCCACCACCCCCCGCGCTGCCCTTTCGCTGCTGTGAAGCGTGCGCCAGCAGCGAGGGCTCCGATGATGATTCTACGTTCACTGCAAACAACTTTGTCACGTCCTCTGTCTCTGGTAGGTGGAGCCACTCCACCCCGCCCGAAGCGCCGGTAAAGCGAACACACACGCTGCACGTGCACAGAAAAGAACCGTAGATCATCGAGAGACGGCCGCCATCCGTGGACGCACGACCGCACAGGCAGGCGGTGCCGAAGCGCAGATCTGCCGCCGCGTCTGCTGCGTCGTCGTCCAGCTCGCTCTGACTCGTGACCGCCCCCACGTTGTGCGTGTTCGAGCCGTTGGGCGTCATTTTAATTTCAACCGTCTCACCACTCGCCTTTGCCGCAGCACTGTCGCTCTTCCGCTTTTCTCCGCCACCACCGCCGCCACCTGCGCTGGGAATTAGCGTACCGGGCTTCAGCGTTCCGCGCAACTCGTCTATTTTCTCACTCGTGCCACGGAAGCTCTTGTGCAGCAACTGCTGGTGTGCGTGGCGTGCCCCTGTGCCGGAGAAACCCACGCTCGAAGCCGCGCCGGTTGTGTTGTGAATCGAGGAAGCGGCGGCTTCTTGCAGGGCGTGCACGTCCAGTACCGTCCCCATGGCATCTGTGAAGCTCTGCGCGTTGCTGCTGCTTGCTTCGTCGCCGTCGTCGTCTTCGCCGTTGTCGTTGTGTGGGAGCTTTGGGGCGGCATTGGTGGCGAGGGCTGGCGCAGGAGTGGAGACGACGTGCGGAGAAGAGGCGGACCGGCCGCTGCGGGCCGCGGTGGGGCTTTGCGGGGCGGCAGACGTCGACGCCGAGGCGGAAGATGGGGCGTTGCTGCTCCCACTCTTCGGCTGTGCCTTCGCGTTCGTACGCTGGGGTGATTGGGGTTGCTGTTGCTGGGGTGAGGGCGGTGGCCGCGGTCGCTGCGGTGTGTTCTGTGAAGAGGGCGATGTAGTCGTTGTTGGGGTTAGGGAAGGCAGAAAGCTCTTCTGCTCCTTGGGCGGTGGGGATGGTCGATTTGTCTGTTGGCCCACCGAAGGCGTACTGATGGACGATGGTGTGGCAGTGGAAATTGGTTTTGGTAGCGCACCAATGCCGCTGCGAGGAGAATTGATCTTGTCTTTTGCACTGCTTTCCTTTGACCTAGTCGGTGAGCCGGTCTCCGCACTCCTCTGCGCAGCCTTCGTTGTCGTCCCTTCCGACGCACCGGACTTCATCCCTCGCTGCTCCGCCAGCGGCGACGGCAACACCTGCCCTTTGCTGTGTGCATCCGTCTTTCTCTCCCCCACTTCTTCAGTCTTGTTTACACTTTGACTCTTCCAATTGTTTACATTAGTGCTGCTGCTGCTGTTGTTGTTGTTGTTGTTGTTGGCAGGGGGCTTGTCGAGGCTCGCGGAAGTGGATGCATCGCCGTCGCCGTGCTTTTGCTGCCGGCGCAGGCTGCGCTCACGCCACGTCGAAAGCTCCGTCAGCACCGCCCCAAGCTCTCCGGAGCCGCCGACTGGACCCGCACCACGACCCAGTTGACCCGCCGTAACTGCATTACCTGCATTGCGCATGACTCCCTCCGCCTCTGCGTTGTTGGATGACGCTTGAGGTGCTGCAGCCCCGCCCGTCGTTTCCCGGTCGGCCCCATTCACCTTTTTGGCGCCTGCCGCGGTGGCGGTGGAGTCGCGCAGAGCCGCTGGCAGCGGTGGTGGTGCGAAGGATCGGCGCGGCCCACCCTGGCTACTGGCATCCTTGCTTTGGTTGTTCGTATTATTTTTGTTGTTGTTGTTGTTGTTTACATTGAAGTTCTTTGTTACATCACGACCGTCTGCCACGTGCTCGGGTCGGCTTCCAGCTGAGAAGATCTGCGAGTCTTTCTCAGGATCTAGGCCCTGCTGACGAAGCGCGGCCGCGGCGCCGGGTGAGAGGTGCGCCACCCCAAGGCCGTCACCGGCCCTGCCATTTTTGGGCTGCTGTTGCTGCTGTTTTTGCTGCTCCTGCTCCCCGTGCTTCTTCTGCTTACTCTCGGCGAGTTGCTGCTTCTGTGCGTCAAACCGCGCGAGTAAAGCGGCGATCGACGCGGTAGACGAAGGCGGTTGCTGCCCCTGCTTTGCTGCGGGTGGTGTGACGCCCGGCCCGGACGCTGCGGAAGACACGGCGGAGGGGATGGCTGGTGAAAACCCTGAAATGCTTCCAGATTCCTGTCCTTGCTTTCCGCTTCCTTTTGCGATGGGACTTGCCGCGGGCGGTGCAGCGCCTCTGTGTGGTGGCGGGGACGGAGATGCTGGTGAGGCGTCTTTTCCACCTTTCCCTACGCTTGGTGAGATCGCCTCCGAGGACCCGCCGCTGATGTTGTGCGCAGGGTTCGTATCGTTGTTGTTGTTGCGGCGCAGCTCTGGTGTGCCGCGCGGTGGTGGTGGTGGCGGTGAGGGAGATGCCCCACCCTTCACCTCGTTCAGGTACAGCTCATCCGCGCTCGGCGACTTGCCGTGAATGTCCGTCTTCACGTTGTCCTTCGCGGCCGCCGCGTAGGCCGGATCGGAGGCGAGCTGCTCGATCAGCTCCGGCACGTACTTCATGAGCGCCGGGGCCATTAAGACCTGCCCCGCGTCAGGGCGTCGTCGAGGGTCTTTGTGCAGCAGCTGCACAATTAAATTCCAGAGTTCGTCCGAGTACACGGGTGGAATACGTGGGGGCTGCTTGTGCACGATGTCGCGCATCAACGTCTTCATGGTGGTCGACTCAAACGGCACGTGTCCGGCGCAGAGTTCGTAGAGCAGCACACCCAGGGCCCACATGTCGCTCTTGTTGTTGTACGGCCGCCCCTGGCAGAGCTCCGGTGAGAAGTAGCACGGCGTCCCACACATCGTGCTCGCCATGGCCATGGTGCTCTGCAGCACCGTGCTGATGCCGAAATCGCCCAGTTTCACGATGTGGTTCTTCGTGAGAAAGATGTTGGAGGATTTGATATCGCGGTGCAGCAGCCTCCGGTAATGCATGTAGCGCACTGCCATGGTCGTCTGCACAAACAGACTCACCACCTGGGCTTCGGACAAGAGACCTGCGGTGGCGTTTGCGGCGGCGGCGGTGGCGGGAGTGCTGCCGAGGCCGCGGTACGCGCGTGCACCTGCTTTGCGTGCGGCTTGCGCGCTGCTCAGCAGGGAGTAGACGTCCCCGCCATCTGCGTACTCCATCACGATGTACAGGTGCGGGTGCTCCTCGTAGTACTCGACGTACTGCACGATGTTCGGATGGTGCAGCTTCTGCAGGATGTTGATCTCGTTGTGGGCGTCGTGGCGCTGGCGGGACGTCATGCCAGCGAGGTTGAGGTGCTTCACGACGAAGTACTGTTGGCGCGGCTCGTGGAAGACGAGGAGGGCCTGGCCGTAGCTCCCTTTGCCGAGGGCCCGCACTGGGAGGTAGCCGGACTTGCGCAGCGTGACGGGCAGCTGCGGCCGCTGCGGTCCGATGCCGAGGAGCAAGTTGAGCTCATCGACAGAGTTCATGGCGGAAAGTAACAATTAAAATATATGCTTATAAGATGATGATGATGATAGTTATTGTAATTGCAAAATTAACAAGGGTTCCAAATTCAAATGAGAATGACAAGCAGCTGTAAATCCTAATAAAAGAGAAAAAAAAAAAGAAGGGGTGCAATTGGTAAACGTCGGTATATTCTTCAACGTGAAATGTACATGAAAGGAAAAAAGAAAGTTTTAAGCGAGCTTCCAAGGGGGTATTGGTCGCTGAAAGCAGAGATTAAAATATTTGAAAGATGCCCTGAAGACTCCCGTAATCGATCTGTAGAGTCGAGAAGCGGAAGTGGACTTGATGTGTGAGCAGTGGAGCAAAAGACAGAATGAAAGTAGAGGTTTCATACATCAGGGTCGCAAAAAGAAGAGAATTAAAGCTGTTGGGCTCCACGTTTAAAGACAACGAATCAGCTCTAGCCAAACGCTTATGACCGCACGACTCTCGTTCTCATTTCGCCTCTTTTTGTGTGCGTGTGCGAGGGTCTTGAACTTGCATTCTCCTACAACGTCAAGACTTCATCTGAATGCACTCAATCAAAGCCATACAAACCAGTTTCGAAATCGTTACTTATATATAAAAAATTCTGCTGTGCTTTCAGTAATTTTCGTTTTGTTGACATGTTTTGGTGTTGTTGTTGTTGTTGTTGTTTTTGTTCTTGCTTGCTTGGTGTGAAGACAGATTGTAAAGGAACAATAAAATACCGCAATATTTAACTTCGAACGCGCGATGCGACTATAAAATATATAGTAGTTTGTTTGCCATGTCCCGTTAGTACACCTCCTACTGCGTACTCGCCGTGGTGTACCCAATAATCTTGCTTGTCGCAGGGTCACGCAGCACCTCTAGCGGCCCATCCCACACGCCGTACGGGTACCGCTTTGAAAGCGCTTCAGCTGCTTCGTACGCCGCTGCCTGCGCAGCCTTCTCACCTCGCCCATTCTTCCCTTTTGCTTTCATCTCAACCTGTTGTCTCATCGCCTCCGGCGTGTTGGAAAACGTAACGCCGTCCTTGTCCGCGAACAGGTCCTCCGTCTCCGTAAAGCGCACGGTGGTCTCGTGAAAAGGCGCGATCAGAGGCGGCTTTGCGAGCATCGCAGGCTGTGTCCTTGCATCAAAGGCATTCGTGCCAGCTGACGCATTAACCAAAGTTGTGGCCGCATCGCGCGTGTCCATAGCCGCGTAACGGCACGTTGTGGCCACCTGGAGAACCATGGTGGCGCCCGCTGCTGCTGTTGACGTTGCCGACGTGTTCGCCGTCGGCGATGCGGCGTCTGACTCCGCCACCGCGCCTGTTTCCTTTTCTTCTCTTGTCGTTACGTCGATGTGTACCCTGGAATGGTCAAAGTGATAGTTCAAGGGCTTTCGAGTCGCGTGCTTGTCGAGAGTTGCCGCGAAGGAAAAGTTTTCTACTGTGTTTACAGCCTCGGATGGATGCGTCGGCGCGTGCTTCAGCAGTGAAGACACGTGCTCGGTGGACGCTATCAGCTCAATGGCCGGTGGCTGCTGTGAGTTTGCTGACCCGCCGCCCTTCTCGTTCTTCGCGGGAGCCAGAAGCGGAGAAGAGGACGAAGAAGGATGGACCGGCGCAGGTGCAGCCGGCGCGTAGCGCCACCGCGCCGGCAGCACCACGTAGTACCACGGCTCCCCCTCGTCAAGGTAGTAATCCCTCGCCTGTACAAAGACAAAGTAAAAGAGCGCGAGTAGCGGTGAGTACAAGAGCAGCTCACGCAGCCCCGGGGGTAGACGGTCGAGATACATGGAAAGCGTCTGGTACTGCCGACCTTGACGCGCGCTGCGTGCTTCACGGTAGTTGCGGTACGCGGAAAAAAATGAGGCCCGCGATGATGCACTGCTGTCATGTTGCTGATGTGTCTCGTCTTGGCTGCTCTTGGCATCGGCGTTGCTGTTGCTTTCATTGCCCTCTGCGTGTGGCGCGCTAGAGGCGGAAGCGCCTGCCGAGGAGGAAGAGGAAGCATGACGAAGGCCACCTTGCAGCGGCAGCCCAGCCGCAGTGCGCAAAACAATCTTTTGACATGTCGGACGGAGAAAGCAAGAAGATGATGCACGAGACGCGGTTTGGTGGCGCGACGCTGAAAAGCGCATCAGTTTTGCGGTGTCAGGCAAGGTCTTGTGAGACAATGCGCTTACCCGCGCAATCGCTCGGAAAGCGCGCAGCATCAAATTGTGTCTTCTGTTTAATGTTCTTTCTGTAAGAATGACTGTTTTCACTGGTTAAACCAGCAACGATATTTCTGCAATAGAGTGACTAAGTGTTGCAGATGGTGAGATGGGAGAAAATTAGTGTCATATATATATAATGATTCTGCTGTGAAAAAAATAAATAAATAAATAAACGTTGTTTTTTTTTTATAGATTCTGGCTGAAGTGTGTGTCAAAATCGGTTCAAGTGCAGGCATGAAAGGAAAGGGCGAAAAAACGACAGACAAGAGAATTTTAAGAAAGGCATTCATCCTAAAAATTTAAGAATTTCATGTTGAGCGTATTGATTTACTTTTCGCGTGAAAGTTCTATTTTTCATTTTCACAAAAACAATTGATTGACATCTTTCACTTTCTTTTCTTTGTTGTTGCACCAGCGTTTCTAAAAGACAGAAGACCCTCATAAGGAAAAAGCAGCATTAAAAAAGAAAGAGCCGAGAGCATGCGCGAGCGAAGATGCTTAAAAAAACCATTGGGGCTTGCGCTTTTCATCGTTCGTTTTCCAGCAGCCCTCAACGGTACCACTGCTTCTGCGCACGAAAAGCTTCCGTCCTCGACGTCTTGCCCTTTTTCATCAGCCGGCGGGTGTTTTCTTGCATCTGCAAGAGCTGCCGCGCAGTCGCCATCTCTTCTGCTCGGTCCTGCGCCGTCACGTGAAATGCCCCTGCCCGGCCATTGCGACGTTCCGCGCGGTGGTGACGGCCATACATAAGGTCCTCGGCAGCGCGCTGCATTGAGCGTCGATCTTTGCTAAACGTCCGCTGCCGCGACCCGTACTCCTGGTTGATGGATTGTTGGAGAGCAAAGCTGGCCTGCTGGGTCTGCGCACGTTGGCGGCTCTGCTGCAGAGACGTTTTGGTTTCGCGGAAGTTTTGTTTCCGGGTGTGGGCGGCGAGGGGGCCACGTGTGAATTGCTTCGATGAGATCCGACACAAAAGAGAAAGTCGGAGCATTTTTTTTTTAAATAATTTACACCAAGGCGATGCAGAAAGAGAGATGAAAATGCAAGATTAAAACGGACTGCTCTGTTCAGTGAGAGGGTGTGTGATGACAGAAGCGTTTCTCGGATGGCTCTTGGGGAATAAAAAAAAAAGGTGCACAATCACAAAGGTACCTTTTTGTAAAGTGTGATAGATTTAATCTGCCACCAAGTAGAATTCGAGGTCAAGGAGAGAAAAAAGCAGAAGAATGAGGATGGAAACAACAGTTGTTTGCACACCCATTGGCAGCAAATGCAATTCTGTTTGTGTTGTTGCATCAGCAAAGCATAAGAACATTAATAAAGGGGCACAAAACAAAACTTCCTTTTCTTCGTTTTCACCTATCGCGAGCACCTAAAGAAAAAAAAAGTCTTCGTAGCGTTGTCGAGCAATATGGATTTCAAGGTGTTTGAAAAGTTGCTGAGCTGCTTGCGAGCGATGGCAAAAGCTCGCTGAAATTTTGCACATGCGTTTACAAAGTTGCTTTGCCTTGTCGGGTATCGGTAAGAATACCGAAATATATCGTGTTTTTTCTTCTTTTTTTCAATAGCTAACATCGAAGGGACAAGAAAGGAAGAAAAGTTCTTCTCAATCAAGAAATACATCAGGGCACAAACGCAAACACGCAGGTACCTGTATAAAGGGGGTAACAAAAACTAAAGTTTACATCTGCTGCACTATTTTGTTTTTATTTTTGTAGGAGCACAACAACAAATTTTTTTTTCAGCGGATATGGGTAGAAACTATGGAAGAGACGAAGTAAAGAGAAGGTCTATAGAAAAAAAGGGTTTTGAGTGCCTTGTTGGATCAAAAAAGACAACTGTAAAATTGAAATTCTGTCTTGTTTCACCTCTCGGCATTGTGACTATTTTTATTTCTCACCTTTTACTCCGCCTCGCCGCCGTCCTCCTCCTCATCCTCGCCGCCGGCGTCCATTTGCCGCTGCAGCGCTATTGCCTTCATCGCGTACGCCTCGCGCTGCCGCGTATCGCGGGCGTCCCAAATCTTCGCCAGCGCCTCCGCCGTGTCCACGCCGATGCGCTCCTGCAGGGCCAGCGTCGCCGCGTGATCGGGCTCGCCCGTCTCGGCATCCACGAGGGCCTCGTCATTCAGCGGGTCCTCCTCCTCCTCCTCCGGCAGCTCCTCGCCCGCGTCCACGGGCAGCCCCATCTCCTGCCGCCGCTTCGCCACGGCGTCACGCGCCTGCCGGTACGCCACCGCGGCGGTGGTGAAGCGCAGGAGTCCGTAGAGGACGATGCCGCCACGCTCCTTCACCTGCTCCGCCACCGTGGCGCGCACCTCCTCCGCACGCTCCTTCGCCGCCGCGGCAGACTCGATTTCCTGCGCCAGTGTCGGGATGAGCTCGGTGCGAGCGGGGCCGCGGCCGCCTTTTTTGGCACCCGCGTTTTCTCCTTCTTCCTCCCCCTCCCCTTCCGCCCCTGCGTCGTCCGCGGCATCGCCGTTCTCCTCTGCACTCGCTGCCTTCGCCGCGTCCTCCTCCACCATCTCCTCCGTGTAAAACTCCTCCGGGTTGACCTCGCACTGGTACTCGCCGTCCAGCCAGCACAGACGCAGTACGCGGCCGCAGCGGCGCACCTGCCGCGTCGTGGGCTGCCGACACGGCACGCTGACACCGTTGTCCTCATTGGTGTCGTTCTTCGTGTTGTGCCCGTGCGCGCCGTCCTCCTCCTCGCCTTCTTCGTTTCCGCTCTGCGCGGCCAGCTCCGGCACGAGGCGCTCGAGCTTCAGCACGACGCCGCGGTCGTACCCGGCGACCGGGTTGAAGGCGCGAAGCTGCTGCACCATGACCGTCGGCTTCACCAACGCCGCCACCTTCGCCGCCGTGCTCGTCGCCTTCGGCGTCGCGTTCAGCAGTAGGTAGCAGAGGCAGCGCAGGACGAGGTAGTTCACGTACGGGACGGAGATAAAGCGGTGGTCGCGGTGGTCCTCCAGTCGGGCCGCCAACTCGGCCACCGCCGGACTGGGCGTTGCCGCGAAGCCGTGCGATGGCAGAGGAGAAGAAGGCGCGTTCAGCGAGACTTCAACCAACGCCGACTCCTGGGCGGCGGCGCGGTGGTACGCGTTTAAGGTGACGTCCTGCGCCATTCGCACCCGCTCCGCCATGTCGGTCAGCTCCGTCTTGAGGCGGCCCAGCGAGGTTTTACTGAGTTGCAGCAGAAAGCGTTGGGACTTGAAGAACTCCGCACGGGCTTCGGCCAGCCCTGCTTCCTGTGCACGCAGCTTCGCCGCCGCCGGGTCCCTCTCCGCCTCTGCGTCGTCGTCGTGGTCGTTGTGGTTGTTGTCTCCGTTGTTCTCCTTCAGCTGGGCCTCCTGATCCAGCAGGTCCTCCACCTCCGCCTCGGCCTCGGCGTAGCGGCTACGCAGCTCCTCCTCCTCCGCCTTTTTCGCCTTCAATCGACTCTGGAAGCGGTGGAAGCCGCGCTGGATGACGTCGACGGCGGCCTTTTCACGCAGCGCGTGCTGCTGCGACCAGTCCTCGCGCAGCTCATTCGCCTTCTTGCGTCGCATGGCGGCCTCCACCTTCCGCTCCTCTTCTTGGAGCTGGTGCAGGAGGTAGAGCGCCAAGTACTCCTGCGGGTTGCTTGGTTGAGCGGTGACCGTTTCGGCGATGCCTTTGGCCAGCACCGCCCCTACGTGATTCTTCAAGTACGCGCTGTCCATCGTGACGGGGGGTTTGGAGATGAGGTGTGAGTGGAGTAGTCAAGTGGCTTGTCTTGATAGAAGAAGTTGCTTGCAAAGTAAGTCTGTCTAGCGTGAAATTGGATTTGTTGTTGAATGAAAAGTTTTTCCGAAAAATAAAACTAGCTTGGGCTTTTCTTTTCTCTTATGTGCGACCTGAAAAAGACAGGCAGAGGAAGAATATTCGTTCAAAACGTTCTCTGCTTTGGACTAAAAAAAAAATCAAAAGTCATAGAGAACAAAATGCATGGTTTTAGTCAGAATGTCAAGTTGCAGGGGTAAAATAAAAAAAAAGGAGAGTAGACACAAGACAGCAGTCATGCATAATTGTAAGAAGATTGACGCTTCCGCTCGTTGAGTACGCGTACGGTGAAAACTTTTTCTCTTGCTGACATTGCGGCCACATACAAGAATGACAAAGGCCGTCAAAGCACAATAGAAACTCAGATCAAAAACCCTACTGATACGTGCATAGATTGATCTCCTTTTTTTTTGCTCCTTTCTTATGCGAGCCACTGTTTTTCTTCTACATTCAGCTTCCACATATTCAGATGTGGAAAACAAACTACACTTTTAGATGCTTTCACCTCAATTATTCTGTTTTGGCTGTTCGTATTATTGTTGTTTCTTTTTTTTTTTTTTAATGTGAACACCGTTTCGTTAAAACTCCTACCAAAGTGTGGATCAACATTCTATAGACGCAAATTTTCGTGAATATGGATGAGAGGACCGAAATAGGGATAATGAAAAAAAGGAAGGAACTGAATTGTTGTAAATAGAGGAACATTACGCGCGAGCAAGCTGTCACGCAACGGCCATAAAAAAAGAGAGGTCTTCAACTAAACTAATAAGCAAAACAGAAAAAAAATAACTGCATCCCTTACTTTACGCAGGTCAAAAAAAAAAAAACGGCAGGCTGGCAGTTAAACTCACAGTCTTCAATTAATCGAGACGAACAGCACCAAGCTTTAATTGCATTAAGGTATAATCCCTTATTCTTCGTGACGAAAATTGTGAAATGCGAGAACAAAATTTGTCACCACCACGTAGAGTCATCAACTGCTATGTCGCAGTCNGGTGATATCAATAAGGAAAGAAGCACACAGAATTGCAGTGTATTGTTGTTGCAAAAGCGCTCAGAAAGAAAGAAACAGACTCTTACATCGAAGAGACAAATGCAAGCAAGACTGCATCGTTTCATCAGCAAATGCTAGACACTGCTGTAGCAAAACGCATCAAACCCAAAAAGGTAAAATTCAGGGTTTTTTTTTTTTGCAGCTTCAAGTATCAAATCACCTACGCTAAGCGCTTCTCTGCAATTAGCTTCGCCATCGCCGCCCGCGCCGCCTGCTCCTCTTTCATTAACGCTTGCCGCGCCTGCCCCTCCATCTTTTCCACCCGCTTACACTGTCGCTGGTGGCTGCGCGCGGCCTCCTCGTGGAAACGCTTGTGCTCCGCCGCCTCCTCCTCCTCCGTTTGCGGAGAGCGACGCATAAAGAGAAGCGGGGTCATGCCCAGCACCAATCCCACCACCATCCCAAGCGTGTTCCCGACGTTCTCGGCGCGTAGGTAGGTGTTGCTGCGCTGCTGCTCCGCCGTCAGCTGGGGCGGCTTGGCGCGCGTGAAGCGCTCCGCCAAGCCGTGGACCTGAATTCCCGCGACACCGCTCACGACACCGCCCATGCTCGCCGCGGCCATCTGCGTGAGACCGAGCTTGGCGGACAGAACGTTGTCAATGGCACCGCCGGCCAGCACCAGCGTGCAGTTGTCGAGCATGCCAAAGGCGAGGAAGGGAGGGGCTGCGGCCAGAACAATGCGGAGAAACGTCGGCCATGGAATGTAACCCGGATCGCCTTTCTTCGCCTTCTGCGTGGCGTCCGCGGCGGCGGTGGACGGGGCGGCAGGCACCTCCGCACACTGCGCTGAAGGACTCTGCGTGGTGATGGCACCGGCGGCAGAAGTCGCAGAGACAGCTTGTGGCACCGCGGCCGATGTGGCGGGAGACATTGCGGATGCTGGTACTGACTGTCCTTGTTGTTGGAGCGGCTCTGATAACGTTTTTGACGCTGCTTTCGAAGTCCGTTCATCTCGCGCCGCCCCTGCATTCATTGCGGCGGTCGTAGATGGAGTCGCGTCCGCGTCCGCCGAGAGTGATGCCACGTTCTTCTGCATCACTTCGATAATGCGCGCACTCGCCGCGCGCGCCGTGCTGATCGCCATCTCCGCCCGCTGCCTGGACAGCGTGGCGGATGGTGCGATGACGTGTGCGGTAGGGCCGCTGGTAATGGTCGTCACGAAGGGGTCCGACTCACTCGGTGGAGCGGCAGCGGCAGCAGCAGAAGAAGTGTTCGCTGTCGCCGTTGCCGTAGTCGTGGCAGAAGCGGATGCTGGAGGCGAGGTTGAAAACGAGAGAGGGGCGGACACAGTCTTCGCAGCAGCAGCAGCAGCAGCAGTCGTCGGTGAAGAAGGAAGAACTTCAGCGGGTGCTACTCCGTTAGCTGAAGTGCTGGCTTCTGCAGCCCTCACACCTGCAGGCGTGGCAGCCGTGTTGAGACTCACCAACGGGACGTCCGTCACTCCGTCTGCGCCACCCGTCGACGCGTTAGTTGCAAACGGGAGGGTACTACCAACTAGCGTTATTGACGTTGTGGATTGTGGTGTCGGGGCTGTACTCGTACTCGGGCGGTCGTGTCGGCGTGTCGACGCCACCTCCGCCATCTGCCCAACCCACGCATCGAACTCCTTCGACGAAATGGAGTTATCGCGGTCGGTGTCCGCCTCCTTAATCTGCTCCGCCACCTCCCCGTAGTCCACCCCAAAGTACTCGCTGGCCGTGCCCATGATCAACATCAGGCGACGGCTTTCGGCGGAGAGCTGCCCGAGGAGCTGCGGCCCCAGTGTTGGGTCACTGTTCAAAAGCGCGGAGAGTGCGTGGGCGACGTCCTTCTTGTAGCGGCTGCGGAAGGGCGGGACGGAGCCGGCGGCACGAATGCTGTGTGCGCTGACGTGGCCGCCGCTGCCCCCACGCGGGGTGGCATCGGTGGGTGTCGTGGAAGGTGCAGGCGGGACGCTCGGCGCGGGGGTGGCCTGCACTGAAGGCACCGCGGACGACGCAAACGAGTTTTCGCTCGATGTTGTGCTGAAAGCTGGGGCCGCGTTGTCTGCAGGCGTAAATGCTGTAGGGTCGGCAGACACCGTCTCGGCAGCATCTGCCGTCGTTCTGACACCTTTGTTCGCTCCTTTGGCACTCGTGCCTTCACCAGAGGTCGGCTTTGCAGGCGAGGTGAGTGTCTCTGGGGCTGCCGAAGATCTCCCTTCCACTTTTGTGCTCTGCGATGCCGGCGCCGTTGTTGTTGCGCTAGATTTTAAATTTGCGGACTCAGCATTTGCCTTCTTCGAACCAGCGGGTGTGGCCGTTCTGTCATTACTTTCCTTCGTGTTGGATTCTGCTCGGGTGTCCGCAGTGGTCGTCCTTCCGCTGCCGGCTTCGTCTTCGTCATTTCCTGCCTCGTTGACAATGGCCCAAAACTTTGGCCGCTTGTTGCGAATCCACGACGAGGTGGCGGACGCCCACGACAGGGCCGGCGCGCCGCTGACCTTCGTGGACGCCGCGCTGCTTAAAGACCTTCCCACCGCTGCGTTGCTGGTTGCAGTGGAAGAGCTCGCCGAGTTGCTGCCACTATTGTTGAGGTTGTTCGCATCACTACTGCTTGCCGATTCAGATGGTGCTGACGTGTCGATTGTTGCTGTTGAGGATGTTGTTGTTGATCCTGGCGGATTGGCGGCAGAGGGTGACCCAGCTCTCGCCACCTCCTCCGCAAAAGCCACGTCTTCGCTATCGGGCTCCACGTCAACAGGCGTGACCTCCTCCTTTAGATGAGACAATTTCAGTTTTTGCTCGTCCGACTTTGCCTGTTCAATGACGGAAAGAACGCGCAGCGCAGCGCGCAACCGCTCTGTGGCAGCCGCCACTGAGTCCGCGTTTCCAGCCGGGGCTGCTGCTACTCCAGATACAGGGGACGCCACCTTTGGTGGAGTGTGCGCTGTGGCTGCTGTTGCGGTAGTTGCTGTCGCGCTTGTGGAGTGACGGAGAGCATTGCTCTGATCCTTGCCCGCCACTTCCCTCTCTTGGTCACCGCTAGGTGTACTGGGGTGCTGGTTGGTGTTCGAAGCTGCAGCTGCCTCGGTGGCGTGGTTTGACGCTGCCGGTGCGGCAGTGGAGGGTGCAGAGGCATTGGTGGTGGGAGCAGCAGAGGCGGGTGCCGAGCTCACGCTTCGCAAAGACACCCCTGTGTGCGCTTTTACCCACGCTCCCACCAGGCAAGATGCTCGCTGAGATGAGAGGCAGTACTGTCGTCGCATAGTCGCGAAGTGTATATATTCTTATGTGTGTATGGTCTTAAGGTAGGCGCAGTTGAGGGTACGCGGATAGAAAGAAAGAGGTGGCAGATTTGCGAAAGGAAAGAAATTTAGCGACTCGACCAGAATCTGCACAAGCGCTTCTGTGCCAGCGCTGCTAAAAGAGAAAAAAAAGGTCTATGATTGTTGTTACTTTTCTTTAATATGCTTTCTATTTGATGGGGATAAGGAGGAGCTCGAAATACAAGTTGTATGACCGTATAAAAAAAAGAGCAGCTGACAACGTTGCGTGAAAGTTGTATTTGCGTAGGAATGTAAGACTAAAAATGAAAAAATCAACTTGATTGAAACGCAAAGCAGCCTCGAATTCGTTTTCGTCTTTTTAGAAGATCTTCAGGACGGCTATACTATCCTAGAGGAAGAAGCNTTGCAAAAAAAAAAAAAACGAAAACGGAGAGGGAGGAAAAAAAACGGAGCTGCTAATGACACGCTGCAGCTAGATTAAGTTTCTTCTTTCCCTAGAGAAAATAAGATGTTGCTGGTTTATGGAGCTACTTTTGTGATTATCACAGCACGTGAGTATCAGGGTGTGTATGTTTGGCAGTGGGTGTGTATATAGATATAAGTTTGCCTCAAAGCACCTCTGAAGAGTGTAGGCAGCTCGTTGCACACAAACATGACAACAACAACAGCAAATTAGATGTAAATGACAGAAGAAGAAAGGAAGAAAGAAGATGTTGGAAATAGTAGATATACAGCAAATCTAGCGGATCGTGCGTACCTATTAAAGTGGAGTATTCGGGAGCTCCTTGCAAGTGACATCGCCAGGCCGCTTTCAAAAACATCTACAGAAGAAGCATTAACGCAGCTCTTTAAAATTTTCATTTTGATTTCCTTTGAGCCAAGGGCAACGGCAGCTGCAGCGCACAGACTCGTGGAGGCGTGCACCGGGCTGGTCATTACGTAAGTCTCCAAAGCGGCAAACTTTTAGACATGTCTCCACAAAAAATAAAAGCGTAATGCGATGCGTTTCCTTGACCGGAGCAGACTAATGTCCGCTGACATGCGGGCATCTAACAGCTTTCGTATTAAGGCAAGCCTTTCATAACCGAGCATTTATATGAACTAAACCGCTGCAAGTGATTCTATTAAAAATTTGAGGTGCTCGCAAAAGGAAGCGGGCATACATAGTAGTAGTTCGAAAAGAAAGAAAGCGGAGCTGAAGAGGAGAGAAGTTGGTGACTGAGTTTGCGTCAGTCGGTAAGCTATTGTGAGAAAACAACGAAAACAAACAAGCTTGAAGAGAATAAAAATAAAAAAACCGTGTCCAGCTAACGAGTTTGTTCGAAGAGACAAGATGAGACAACACATTACACGCAAAAAGAGAGAAAAACACGAACTCAATGACAACAGACGAAAAAAAAAATACACTTCTAAGAAGTACCAATTGCGAGTCTTCTGACGTGGCCCTAAGATGCCAAGGCAAGAAATAAGGCGTACAAAAGAGAAAAAGGTAGTGCATTAGACCTTTTGCTTTAGTTAGAAACAAAAGACAAACATAATTCACCTCAGCACACACAAAAAAAAAGAGAGAAAAATGAAGCATTTAACTGTAAAAATACAAAATAAAAAAAAAGAGAATAAAAAAAAACAAAAGCTATTTGGAGGAGCGTGAAGGAAGAAGAAAAAGAGAATGACTGCCACATTAAATAAAATAATTTATATAGAAAGAGAAGCAAAACAAGAAACACAACGCAGAAAGGATGGCACTAAGAGCACCTGCATAAACTGAGTCAAAAAAGCATCATGGCACTTGAGACGGTAAAATAAAAATGACCAGCCGGAAATTTTAAAAGAAAAGATAATAAAGGCGCAGAGTTTTCTTCTTGGCTTGAAAAGTGCGTAAACACATAATTGGAGGCAATTTATTAGTCGCGTCTNNNNCATCCTCCGTGAACACAAGAAAGAGACAAGGTGGGGGTTTTTGTTTTGTAGAACGCAACCAATTCTGTTTGCCTCAAGATCCACAAGCACCTTGCGTTGTAAAGCTACACAGAAAAAAAAAACACACAACAGCTGCCAGTTTCCTTCATCAATCAAAGTTAAAAGCATCAAAAAACTGAAAGGTATCCTAAACTGGATGGAAAGGGAGAGCATCAGAAGTCTACAAATCATCTGATATTTTAGCTATAATTAATTATTCTGTGAATCGGTCTCTCTTCATTTCTCATTTTCGCTTGTTCACAAGACCTCTTGTTTGCAGATTCTTGCTTTGACCTCTTGATTTTTTTTTTTACTCATTCGTTCTCAAATACGATTTCAACAGACTCAGACACGCGCGCGGCATAAAAAAAAAGAAGAAAAAGGCAGTGGAAAATAGTTTTTAAGATAAGGAGAATGGAAAATGAAAACGTGTTCGTGGAGGTGTGAGAAAAAAAAAGGATTATAATAAACGTGAAAACGGAGATAGCGTTGAAAGAAAAAGAAGGAAAAAAACACGTTTTGTTGCCTGAAAGGCTCAGTGTATACGAGAGGACGTAAATCAAAGGAAAAAAAGCACATTCTGTTGCAAATAAATATAAGGATTGATTAAATTGCTCCTGCTGATCATAACTATTAAGACAACAACGACTTTCAGATCGGCCTCTATTCACATGAGAGAAAAGGCAAAAACAAGTGAAGTCTTCTTCTGGTTGCGTTGACTCTCAACCGTATGTTATTCAGCTTCTTAGCAGCCACGTCTAGTTAGGCTTTAAAGAGGCTTCTCTCAAGTGAAGAAATGTGGACAGAATGCCAAGAACTGCAATACTGTATTTACATGAAGATGACGGTAAGCAAAACAAAATCGACAAAAATCGTTGTATGTGTTACATACTTTTAGATTGAGAAAGAGAAGTCCGACTCAACTTTACAGGGGCGTCGTCACTGTGCAAAACGCTAGCTATATTAAAAAGAAAAAAGAGAGCTGTAAGCACACAAAAGCATCACGCACATATACATCCACAAAAAAAGAAAGAGAGAAATGTAAGAAAGACAGGATGAATGTTGGAAGAGAGGAACAGTGAAATATGGAATATCACGATAGGGAAGACGAAATTCTGTGTTGGGTAAAAAGGTGAAAAAACTTGAACAATTCTAAATTCTACTGAAGGCGCGGCATAACGCGGAAAAAGTGGGAAAAGAGAAAACAAGGCACAACGGCACAAAACACAGACGCTGGCACGCCGGCTAACGACTCGCAATGGCAGCTCAACAAGAAAAAAAAAATGCTCCTTTCGAGTCTCAGTCGGTCGTTTCGTCCTTTACGACAAACAGAGAAACACACGCATATATCCAAAAGTACGCAACTTAAAACAGGTGCATTGACGGTGCACGTTGACGAAGCTGAGGTGCTTTCTTGTGTGACGGCTGCGTCTTCACCGATGGATCAGGCGTCTCCCCATTCACACTCCCTTCCGAGTGCGCCGCGTCGGTGCTGCGATGGTGGTTCGTGTCCGTGCTACTCGCGTGGCTGTCACACGCTATGGGTGCACCGTCCTCCGGCAGACGGCTCGTTGGCCGTCGTCTGCGGCCTTCTTGAAACGTCAGCGCGTGCCCGTCCTTCACGGTGGCCGCGACGCCGCTACCGCTGCTCTCCTGCCGGACGTCGTCGCTGCTGCTTGCGTGGTTCGAGTGCGGCCGCGGAGGCGTGGGCGGGGTGTCGGTGACGGGCGTGCGTGGGAAGCGCGTGAGCGCTGGTAGCCGCAGCGGAGAGGGCTGGAACGCTGACTCCTTGTTGTCCGCGCGGTTTGCGGAAGCGAGGGCGGGGGTCAGCTGCACAAGCCCATCCACCGCGGCCTTGTCCTTGTCCAGGCTCGACGCGTTCGCATTCCCACTGGCAAGAGCGTTGGCGCCGGCGGCAGCTTTGGGTGGATTGCTTGGTTGAAAGTTACACGATGGCTGCCGTGTGCGGCGCGAGGGGACGGCGTTCTTCTCCTCGCCTTGCATGTGCGACTCCGGTCTCTGCGGGTGGTCGCGCGACGTCTTGCGCTCCGTCTCCGTACTCGACGTGACGTTGAAGCCGCGTCGGCTGGCAGGGCCGGGTTTTAGCGTCGGGTTCGCCGTGCCGACATTATTGTTGAGACTACTGTAACCGTTGGTGCTGCTAGCTGGCCCATTTCCCGTCGAGGCACTCTCGCTGCCATGGCCCAGTGAGCCGGCTGGGAGGCTGTGTGCGCGGCGGCGATTGGCTAAA
Source organism: Crithidia mellificae (assembly GCA_002216565.1). Classification (NCBI taxonomy): domain Eukaryota; phylum Euglenozoa; class Kinetoplastea; order Trypanosomatida; family Trypanosomatidae; genus Crithidia; species Crithidia mellificae. The sequence goes on along the minus strand of MDUD01004410.1, from coordinate 18,208 downwards.
AACGCGGCTCGTTTCTCCGCATCTGTCGCCGAGTCGCTCGGGCTGCAATTCGGCACGTTCGTGGCGTTGGTGTTATCATTCGCAGCGGTAGTTGTGTTCGTTTTAGTACTAGTCGTGCTGCTGCTCCCGGAAGGGCCTAAAGGAGGAGCCTTTTCCGAGCTGGTGATAGATCGGTTACCCGTGCTTGGTCCTTCATCCGACGAGGGAAACATACGCGGCAGATGACGACCACCGATGACCATCGTCGTCGGCGCCAGCCCTGTCTCCCCTTTCGATGACCGCTCCGCGCTTCGACCAACTTTTGCCCCTCCATTCGTCAGCACACCCGGCCGACTCTGCCGCCTCGTCGCGGCACCTTCGTTCAACGTGGAGGCCAGCGCCGCGGTGGCAGCCGGAGAGGCGTTGACGCTGTCTGTCGGGCTACGCCGCCCGGCCGGCGCCGGCGCGGACACGCGACGGTCGGTGAGGGAAAGCCGCTCCACGCTGCCGTTCACGGCGTGCGAGCTGCGGCGGGCGCGGAGGGCCGTGTTGGGTGGGGTGCTGGTGGGTGGACTGAGAAGGAGCGCGGGGGAAGCAGCAGCCGCTGTAGCAGCACTAGCTGCGCCGGTGTTAAGAATTGAAGGCGCTGCCGTCGTCGCAGTCGCTGCGCTGGAAGCAGCGTTTGCAGGTGGTGGCGGTGGTGGTGCGGGGCTGGTCGCGCCGACGCCCTGACGAGAGGCTCCGCGCAAAATCGGTGAAGCAGCTGCGTCATCAGACGCGGTCGCCGGTGCTGCTACTGCGGATGTTGTTGTTTTGGTGCTTTTTGCAGCTACTCCGTCCAAGCTGAAGGGCGGCTGTGGTGCCCGCGGCTTGCGCTGACGCGCCAGACCTCCACCATTCCTCTTCGTTGCGCTCGTCGGAGTCGAGGTGGTGTTCGTCGGGTCTGCCGGGTTCACCGTCGCGCTCTGGTTCGCCGAGGCGGAGAGGGAGGAGGTGAAAGAAGCCTCACGGGCGTCGTTGTCGGACATCTCGCCGCTCGAGCTCCGCCCATTCGTCGGCTGGGTCCATTGCTGCGATCCGGTGGGCATGCGCACCGACAGCGGCGGTTGCGTGCTCGCCACACTCACCGGGTAGTCCGACGACAAGTTCACATTCCATTCACGCGAGGTGTTGTTCGAGCTGCGACTGCCCGTGACGCTGCGACGCGGCGGCTGGCCTGCGCTGCGGCGTGACCGCGTGGGGGTTGGTGGCCCGTTCGTGAGAGAGTCTTCGCTGTCGTGCGGCGAGGCGGAGTGGCGCTGCCCCGTCGCACGTTGCGGCGGCGTCTCATTGAGGTGAAACGGTGTCCCATTTCCGGCCTGGCAGAGAAGAGACGGTGGCTGCGGCGGCGTTGGCGTGATGGCGGCTGCCGCCAGCGGTGATTTGCGGGTGCGGGAGGCGGACTGTCCACGGCTGCCTTTGCCAGCTTCCTCGCTACTCTCGTTGCGGTGGGTTGAAGTCGCAGCGCCTTCCGCGTTGACAGGGGCGGGTGGAGGCGGGGGTGGCGGTTGCGTCTGGCGCAGCTCCCGCGCCTTCATCGGCGGGATCGTGTGGACGCTGCAGCTCGCCAGCGACTCCATGTCCGGCTGTGTGGGGTCAGCTTTGCTGGCCGCACCCTTGGCGGTGTTCGCTTCGGCCAAATTTGCCGCCTCAACGTCTTGCGTTGCCTCGGCCGCTTTCGCGTCTGTGGCGGGTGGTGGCGGGGGCGGCACAGGGCACTTCACCTCCTCCAATTTCGTCTTTGGCAGATCTCGGGTGAGAGCCGACTTTCGCTCGGAGGCCTTCGCGGCGGCGGTGCTCACGAGCGGCGCCGGACTCGGGTGACTCCCCGGGTTGCGGGTGAGGGGGGCGTCGACAGGGGACGTGACGGCCATGCGAATTGCTGCCTTCACCAGACGGCCGCCAGAGGTGTACTGCGTAGGGGCTCCGGGCACCGCCTTGGTGGCTGCGGTGGACGCGCGTTTCGCCGGTACCGGTCCCGCCCCACTGCCTTTTCCGCCAGCTGTCCCTGCGGCTGCTGTGGACGTCGTCGTGGCTGCGACAGGCACGCCCGTTGAGTTAGACGTGCCCTTTCCATCCGTGGTGGTGGTGGTGGTGGCTGGAGAGGTGGTTTCTGTGGGCTTCCGCCCTGCGGTGTTGGCCCGTCGCCTCGCATTCGCCGCCGCCACCACCGCTGCGGCTGTTGAGGCGGGAGCGACACCAGCAACACCACTGCCAGCCGCAGTGGGAGATGGGACACGGCCCAACGACGGCGCCGCTGCCGCCGCCTCACCACCGCCCCCCGTCAGCGGGTGCGGTGCGGCGTGCAACGGCAGGTCTGCCGCGCTCACCTCTGCCGGCAGCACCTGCGCCTGATGGCGTGACAAGGTGCGGCGTGGGCGGCTACACGACGAGGACGTGCCCTCGCTCATCGCCCGCTCCTCACGTGACCCGGCAGAGGGGGACGTGTTTGCGGGGAAGGCGGGTGGCACGGGAACAACGGTGGTGCTGGTGGTGTCGCCCGTCGCTGAAGCCGCGGCGGCAAGCAGCGGGATTGGGGAGAGTGGCTCCACGCCGGCCGCCCGGAGACTGCGCCGCAGCTCGATCGTGTTCGGGCTATCGTCTGTGTTCGCGGAATCGGTGGGTGCGCCGTGGCGAGGGGCCGTTCCGTGCCCCGCCCTCACCGCCGCCGACTCCGCGGCTGTACTACTTGTTGTATTATTCGCATTTTTACTATTGTTGCTGTGTTGTTGTTGGTGGGCGTCAGAACCGACATTGTTCGACAGCCGATCGCCGTCGGCCCTCTCCCCTCCCATTCGGATAGGGGAAACGATTTGAGGCTCCTGTGGATGCTGCTGTTGTGCCTGCTGCTGTCGTGTTGCACGTCGATCGTTTGTCCACCGTTTGTTAAACGCCGCCACCGCCGCCGCTGGCGGCAGTCCTGTCGTGCCGTTGCCACCGCGTTGCCCCGCAGCCCCCGCAGTATCGCTACTATCCGTATTATTATTATTATTATTAGTGTTTTTGCTATTGTTATTGTCGTTACTGTTCCTGTTATCTTTGTTTGTGCTTCCCGCAGCGGCAGGTGCCGCCACCCCCGCGGCGTGCGGAGGGCTGTTCGACGTGTGGTGCGCCTTGGGCGGACGGCCGCTGTTGAGCTGCCCGGCAGCGCGCGGTGGTCGGCGGCTGGACCCATTCGACGGCACTCGCCGCAAAAAGGCGATGTTTGCCACCGTCAGCTCTGCATTTCCTGCTGCCGTCGCCTCGCCCTGCGGGCTGGCATTCGGGGTGGTCGTGATGGTGGTGAGAGGAGGGTGTGCGCCGTGACGGAGTCGTCCGCTGCCGGTGTTAACGGTGTTGCCGCCAAGTCCGGCTTCCCGACTAGCCGCGCGACCAGAGTTGGCGCGGAGGAGGTTAAACGTCGCCATATCCCGTGAGCCCAACCCCCAGCTGCCGTTCACGTGCCCGCCCGCGATGGCGGCGCCGCCTGGGCTGCTCGTGTTCACGTTATCGAACCCGAAGCCGTGCTGCACGTACGCCCCTGACCAGGCCGTCAGCGAAGACTCGGGTGTCTGCGTGGGTTGCTGACTGGAGGCGGGTGACATGCCACGTGGGAGGGGAATAGGGGAGTTGCGGCCGGAGTGGGGTGGGCTGGGGCTGGGCCACGGGAGCGCTTGAAACTGTTCGCTGCGCATGTAGCTCGACTCCGTGGTTGCGTCGCTCGCATCGTCGTCGTCGTCGTCGGGGCTGTCGATGTTGAACTTCGGGGAGACGGGCTGGGGTGGCCGCTCCAGCCGCTGCGCCGGCTGCACAGGCTGCATAGCTGAGCCTGTTAGGCAATTTGTATCCGACCTAAGAAAGAAAAAACAAACCGAAGGAAAAAAAAAAAATAAGAAGGCGCGGGGTATACTCGCCTTACTCAATTGATGCAAAACGATTCACCGGCAAAAAAAAAAGGCGAGAAGAAAGTAGCGAAAGCAGGAAAATGGTGAAGTTAAGGAAGAAAACTTATGAAAATAAAAACAACCACGAGTTGGAAAAGAGAAACTTCTAAAGGACAGTAGGAAGAAAAGAAAAATAAAAGACGGAAGACTGTAAGAGGAGGATGCTAATAAACTGATTTATAAGTGCGCAATTCTATGTTGTAATGCGTGGGAAAAAAGAATGAGAAGGAGAGAGCTTGCTAGAGCGAGCTTGCCTTGTCTTCTCTAGTGTACAAGAAAAACGACACACGAATATAAATGACTATAGCAGATTGATGCGTCTGTGAGTACGCAGAAAAATGAAGAGAGAAAAGAATTATCTGTAACGTGCAAATCAGTACTTGTGAGAAACTGAATTGCGCAAGTTCAAACAGGTGATTAAAATGAGGAGAAAGAAAAGAGGGGAACAACACAAATAAGAGAGAAGCAAAAAAAAAAGGCACGGGAAAAGGAAAAGAAAGGAAAAGGGATGATGAAAAAAGAAAGCTGATCAAAAGATAAGTGGGCCTCGAGTTCCACTCAAGCAAAAACGAAGGAAAGATTCTATTGGAGAAGGGAATGCGTAAAGGGAAGTGGAAGGGATCAATCACTGCGGTAGTGTCAACACAATAAGATCTCTTCCTGCCAAGTCAGAGCTTGCTCTCAGAGAAAACGGCTTCTGAGTGAAGCAGCCTCAGGGTTCTAAACTACGCGTACTGAGCGCGGCGGAAATGTTATTGTCATTTACATTTGAAGTGACAGCGGATTGTAAGAAAGAGTGGGAGAAGAAAAGAGAAAGAGCGTTGTAATATTCTTTTGAAGGCAAATGGTGGTGCATTACTTTGAATCAAGAACAAGCTAGCTCTTATAAAAAATTCCTTTCTTTTTTTTTTAGCTAAAAGCTACTTTGCCTTGTTCAATTTATCCGAAAGTGTTCTGCATTTGCGAAAAAGAGCAGCTAACCAAGGCATCAGATGGCCATGTTTTGCCTCCACAGAGAAAAAAAATAAACGTTTTGCTGAATTCTGTTAGAATACTTTCATAGAGTAAGCAAAGAGATCTTATTTTGTATTAATCGTGAATCCAAATAAGGATGAAAAATAATTATGGTATAGCGAGAAACAGGAAAAAAAACAGCGGTCAAACATCAAAGGTACGCTTGAAGAAAAACTCTTAAGTTTTACGCTGATCGCCACCGGCTTCAGAAGAGCTGAAGATCACTCCACTCCTTCCGCTGCCGCTCCAACTCGGCCGCCAACTCCGCGTCCTCCTTCTCCTTCGCCTCTTTCTCGCGTCGTCGCCGCGCCGCCTCCTCGCCCAGGCGCATCGCCTCAAACTGCTGACTCCGCAGCATCTCCATCTTGCGTTCCTGCAGCCGCTCTTCCGCCGTCATGCCTGCGGCGCTATAACCGCCACGACCACTGCTGCCGTTTCCTCCGTTCAGCCCACCGGACCGCGCCGCCGCCGCCGCCTTCAGCGCCGCTTCCTTTTTCTGCTGCTGCTCGAAGGCCACCTTAAATCGCACCAGCTTCTTCTCATCCGCCAGCTCCTTGTGTGCCTTTTCAAACACGGTGAAGGCGCTGTCGACGTGGGGCAGCTGACACTTGTCCGGGTGCAGCGCCTGTGCCATCTTGCGGTATCGCCGGTCCACGTCTGACACCGTGCACGTCGCGGGGTCGACGTCTAAGATGACAAAGTAGTCCGTTGCTTTGCACTGCAGCACGCGGCGAATCTCGCTCGCTTTCTGGGCGTCGCTGGATAGCCCCTGTGCAGCGAGCTGCGTGAGCGACCCAAAGGCGATGCGGGTCGGGTCGCTCGCCGCGTCCTCTCGGGCGCGCTTGTGACCGGCAGCGGTCGAGGACGCCGGCAGAGACGACGAAGACGCCGGAGCCCCGGTGGGTGCGTTCGATCCTTTCGATGTCCCGGCACCCCCCTCCTCTGCCAGCCGATCCTGCTGCTTCTGAAAGGCGCGCTTGAGGTGGTAGAAGATGGGCTCCTGGCTAAGTGACTTGTGTACCTTCTCGGCGGCGTGGAAAGCGTCACTGGCGTTGGGCAGGCTGCACTTGTCCGGGTGCAGGAGGAGGGCGATCTTGCGGTACTGTCGATTGACATCGCTCAACTCGCAGGTGGCGATGTCAAGCTGGAGAAATTCAAATGGGCTCGCCTTGCGTGCCTCGCAGGCAAGCAAGCGGGTAATCTCCGCCGCCTGCTGCTCCTCGCTCATGGTGCGGCAGAGAGGTAGGTAAAAATAAAGGTGACAATTGTAATTGTTGTCGTTGATTGTGGTTTGAACAAAAAGGATATTTTCGTGCGCAATAGAGATATCTGCCCTTGGAAAAAAGACATGAAAAGAATGCTCTGATTGTTAGCTTCACAGCTTGTGACGTACAGTCTTTGCGCTCAGGGTCTTGTAGTAAACGGGAAAGAAGCGAGAACAGGAAAAGAGGCAAAGAAAGAGTGCGGAAGACAATGTTTTTTGTTGTGTTGAAGAACGCAGAGGCAGTGCAATCTAGAAAAGGGAAAATATAGCACTTTCGAATATTTTACTAGCACATTTTGCACTGCGAGCAAACTCTTTAAATGAAGTGACAGAACTTGCTCACACTGTTTCTCATCATTTCAGAGTATTAACTTTTCGGTTGGATCTAAGCTTCCATCACCGTGGATTTTGACTCGTGTCAAAGCACAACGGCCAACTGAGTTGTGCTCCGAAACACAAAAAAGTACCTAGGTGAACTTGATTCATAACTTTTCCTTTTTTAGCGAAGAGGCAAGCAGTTACTGCTGATGAAAATTTTAGAAAGGTGTATTATTAACCGCTAGCACAAAGGGAAAAAAGCACGGCAAAAGAAAGAAGAAAAATTAAGAACGCTATCAGATTAATATATTCTTTTCTAGAATAAGTTTGCGGAGGTAAAAATCTGTCGCATTACCTGCGGCAGGGCATCCGTTCGCATGCACTCGTAGCCGTGCCCGGCGGGCAGCTGCCTTTGCAGATTCGACGCCTGCGCCCCGAGTGTTGCGATAAAAATGCAGAACATCTTCACTTCGGGTTTGCTCTGGATGATCTCGGACAGTTCGCGCGGCGTGATGCCGTAGCGCTGCAGGTTCGCGTCGCTCACCACGAAGACAAAATAGGAATCACCCTTCTCCTTTGTGACGAGCTCCACGCTACGCCGCATCGCCTCCACCGTGTTATCGCCTGCCCAGCAGTACTGCGCGTAGGCAATCATCTTCTGGCAAATAATCATTCGCTCCTTCTGGTTCGCCGGCGGGGCACCAAAGTTGACCAGCGGGATCTCCTCGCTGTCGCCGTTGTGTCCAATCATCGCGTAGTCCAGCTTCGCCTCGAAGCCCGCAAAAGCCTCCATCACCATGACCGTCGTCTCCAGCAGCTTCGTAAGACGCTGATCCATTCCATTGAAGCGGTACATGCTGGCGCTCACGTCGAGAACGAAGACGAGGCGCTTCTTGTGCTTTTGCTGAAAGGGGTTCGTCTCCTTCGAATCCACGCGGCGCTTGTATACGTTCTTCTCTCCCACAATACCCTCCACCAACTTCTTGTCATCCCACACGCCGTCCGTCTGCCCGGTCACCCACACTCGCTCCCCCTCTGCTGCTTTCAGGCCCATCAGCAGCGTCCGCAGCTGTGCCACCGCCGGCCGCACACGGTCCTGCAGTCGCTTGTACTCTTCGTACTCGGCCTCCGTCATGCCGATGGCCTGCAAACGCTCCTTCAGCGCTTCCCGGCCCATGCGCCGCGCCTCGTCCAGCAGGTGCTGCGGCACCTTGCGCTTCTCCTCCGGTGACACCTGATGCACCTCGTTGCCCTTATCCAGTCGGTAGGGCCCGACCATGCCACCCAAGCCAGCCGTGTCGGTGCCGCCCGTGCCCCCTGCCCACGTGTTGCCGCCGTGGTGCTCCTTGTCGTCCACCTCGCCGTGCTTTAACGTGCCGGAGGGCTGCTTGCGTGGGGTGCTATACTTCATCTTGAAGTCGCGCACCGCGGCATCGCCGTCCTCGGTGGTGGCCGCGTCGCCGACCGTGTCCGCGCTGCCGGAGAGCAGGTTCGACCACGCCGCGTAGCGCTGACGCACCCGACTCACATCCACATCCGCGACGGAGAGCCGCTGCGTTGCGCTGTTCCACGCGTAGGCGGTGCCGCTGCCACGGTCCACACTCAGTCTATCGCCTTGACACCCCACGCGCGATGCGGGGGACGTAGAGGTGGCAGCGGCGCCGGGCAGCCGCGCGAAAGTTCGCAGTGTGCCGCGCTGCGTATCGACGGCCGTCACCGTTGCGCCGTCCGGGTGCATCTGCAGGAGCTGATGTCGCGCGGCGTCCACCACTACCGCCTCGCCACCGGTGCCGAATGACGAAACTGGAACGGGGGTACTCGTGGTGTTCTTAAAGTAGCGCAGCTGCAGTCCAGCGTCTGTCACGCCTTCAGCGCGGGCGTACACGACGTTTTGCCCTGCGGGATCCTCCGCGTCCGCTGCGGGGTTCTGACGCTGTTGTGGCTGCGACTGCGAGACCTGAGGTGCGGGTTGCGTGCTCGCAGTCGAACCACCAGGCACCACACGCCACACCGAATTCGCGAGATCGGCAGGGCTTAAAAGCTTTTCAGACGTGGACGGAAGCACAAGGTCGGCCGAGTCCGCCACCTCCACCAGTTCCAATCGGGCTGCATCCGCTGGCAGCGGCAGAAAAGCCGCCTGCGCCGCCCCGTCCGCAGTCAGCGCAACCTTCAAGATACCTTTTAGCTCAACAGAACCCGGTTTGTTCATCAAAGTGACGACAGCCGTGTGAGCACCCACAAAGCGCAACGACGCCACTGGCTGCGGGAGGGTGACACGCACGACGTAACCGCCCATGAGAAAACAGCAGCAGGAGCTGGAGAGGGCGGCGGTGTCTGTGCTGGCCGTGCAGGTGAAGGCGATAGCGCCGGAGGTGGCGTTCACGTCTAAGATGCGCGTCGTGTGTGAAGCTGCAGGGCGAGTTTCGCTTGATGCATTCGTCCTCGCAGCTTTGCTCTCTGCCAATTGCTCCAGGTACAGGGGCAAGACGAGACTCAGACTCGAGGCGCTCTGCGCGCCGCTCCCCTCAATCCTCTCGTTCAAAACACCCGCAGCGGTGTCGACGGGAGCACGTGGAGGATCTGTCTTCGCTGCTTGACTCTTTGCCAGGCCCATCCGACTCAGGTACAGATCCGAGGCGGCGCCAGCAAGAACATCGAGTAGTACCGCGGTGCCGGATGAGGCGGAAGACAGGAAGAGTGTTGACTGCGGCATGCGCTCGCTGACGCCGCTGACTTCCAACCCGGCAGGGTCGAAGAGAGAGCGACGCTGACTTGCGCCAATACCTGCCGATGCGTACGCAGAAGAAGCAGAGCTGAGGGATGGGGGCCACGTGTACACGGCATCCTCGACACCACCGCTCACACCGGCTGAAACAACCGTTGTCCACGGCAGCCGCTGATGTCCCATGCGCAGGGCCGCAAACGTAAAGTCGGCTGCGTCGCCAGACCTCGTCCGGTCCTCGTCGGGGTAGTAGGCGGAGACGTCCACAAACCGCGTGTGACCCACTGGCCAGAGTGTGGCGAGTTCTTCGGCGGTATCCGCCACGAGGTGACGCGAGTCCAGCGGGGACGGCGGCAGACGCACCGTCGCCACAATCAGCCGTGCGCTCTCACTCCTTGCAATGGTGGTGGTGGTGGCGGCGGGGCCACGACGCCGCAGGAGGACGGAGACCAGCGGCAGAGCCGTCTCTGCCTCTTCATCCTCCGCGCTGCCATTCGAGCTGCCGACGCCGCTGCCGAGCGCGTTGAATGCCGTCGTGGACAGCACGGTGTCGGAGCTGGGGTCCACAAAAGGCAACGTGCACTGACTCACCCACTCCGTGAACGACTCCGATAGCGACGAGGACTGCGGCGCACCGGCTGCTGACGCGCTTGAGGAAAAGAAATCCTCTGTGGCGTACGCTGCGCTCCACGTTGCAGGCTGCGGCGTCCCGCGTGTCTTCTCCTCCTGCGCGATGCGTGCCAGCACCTCACCTGCGTCCGCCGCCACCTCGGCTGGGAGAGCCAGAACCGCAGACGACGACGACGACGACGGGCCAGCCTCTTCGGCGGCTGAAGTTGGCAGCTTCAGGGGCACGAGATTTTTGAACGGCACGAGGGCCACCGGCTCCCCGGCACGGTAGGGTCGCAGTCGCTGTAAGCCACCGTGCTGAACCATCGGCTGCAGGTAGTGACCCAACACCTGCCGCACCAGCCGCAGTGTGTTCTCGTCCCGGGCATCGAAGTTGAAGACGTTGTTGAGCGCGCCGTAGACGCCGTCCTGTGGGTAGCGGGACATGTGCTTCACCACCGCAATCAGCTCACGCAGTGAGAAAGGGTAGGTGAGGTTGCCCTGCGTAAAGGCAGCCTGCAGCTCCATGAAGACGGCCACCAGCCGCTCCAGCACCTGCCGCGGCAGCGTAGGGGCGTTGGCGGACAACACCCGCAGCTGCGAGGCCGCGTCTGGGTTGGACATGACGTACGCGGCGAAGAGGTCGCCGCACTCGCGGAAAAAGTCGTTGCCGTGAAAGGGAAATCCAGGCGGGTTGGCCAGGACGATGATGCGAAAATCGGGGTGAATTGCAATGCGCTGCGTCGCCGCACTCGGTACAGCCGCATTTCCCGTCTGGCTACCGTCACTGCGGTCGCCCGCCGTAACACCACTACTGGCTGTGTCTGCAGAGGCATGGCTATTGTCGTTCCGGGTGGTATACCTGCTTATTTCTGTCGCGTTAGAGCTAGTGTGGTGCTCAAGCGCGGGATCGTAGATCTGCCGCCCATCACCAAGACGCATCTCACGATCCTCGATGAGGCCTTTCAGTACCTGCACCACCTCCACCGGGGCTTTGTCAATCTCGTCCACGACGAGGCAGTGTCCTTGCTGGACTGCCTTCACCAGCGGGGAGTCCTCCCAAACAACTCGCCCCGCTTCCACGGTGGGGTTGATCGTCAGGCTGCCCACGGTGGTGTCGCGGTGAAGCTGAATGTAGTGTCGAGGGATGGCCAGCCGAGACAAGAAGGCGTCCACCACTTTATTCTTGCCCACGCCTTGGTTGCCGATGAGAAGGATATTGCTGCGCATCGCGTACTGCTTCGCCAGCCACGCGAGAATCGACTCGTGGACGCGGTTGGCGTGGAAGCCGGTGACAAAGGGGACGAGGGCCAACTCCTGTTGCGTGTAGACCCGGGAGAGCTTCAACACGGGCTCGCCGTTCACCGACCACACGCGATCTGTCGACGCGGTAGTGGTCTCTGTGGTAGATGCCGGTGCATCGGACGGCGTCGTCGCGGCACGCGAGAGCTCCTCGTCGTCTGCGGTGGTGACGCGTGGCGAGCGCGGCTCCGCACGCCTGCCCGCCGTGGTCGCGGCAGATGCTGCTGACCGTGTCCCACTTCCCTCCTCCGCCGGCACCAGTCCACACTCCTCCAGCGCGTGCCGCACCTTCGTAGCCGCCACGCCGGTCATAAGCGGCAGCAGCAGCGTGTTGCGCACACTCTCCGCAACGCGCGATGGATAGCGCACCGCCGACCGCACCAGCTGGCGGAGCTGACGGAGACTGAGCTGGGGCATCTTCGCATCCGCGGCGTGCAGCGCCTCGAGGGCAGTGCGCAGCTGCAGAAGTTGATCCACCACGGCGTGACTGCGCTGCCGCATCGACGCCACGCCGCCCTCCTCCCGCGTGCGCCACGTCTCGGCGGCCAGCACTCGCACCTCCGCCTCCGCCACCTGCCGGAGCACCGGCCCGAGAGCGTCGTCCCCGGCGTCCGGCATCGCCACCGTGCGGAAGAGCGTCGTGAGGTCGTGAGTGATGAAGAAGTCGCGCATTCCTCTTGACCCTCCAGCGCCACCGCCGCCACCACCGCCGCTCACCGGCACCGGCGGGCGAGCCGTGGCGACAACGCGGAAGGCGGGGTGTACCGGGAAGATCTTGCGCTGCCGCATCTCTGCATCGGTGGGCTGCCACGTCACCGCCCCGGTGTGCGCGTTCCGCTGCGCCAGCTGCTCCTTCAACAACGTGTACTCCGTGGGCGGCTTCAAAATCGTACCGTCCGCCAGCACCGCACTCTGGTCCACGAGGAGCTGCTGTAAGGAGGAGAGCATCCCACTCGGCAGCTTCTCCATCCCATCCAGCACAACAAGCTTGCCGTAGATAGCCGCGTGCAGCAAGGGGGAGTCCTGCCAGGTGGTGTTGCCCGTCTTGGGGTCCGTCATGCGCTGCTGAAAGAGGTCTTTGTTCGTCATGTCCGCGTAAAGGTGCATCGTGAGCATCTCCTCGTACCCCAGCAGGCGACCGAAGGCACGGACCATGGCCGTCTTGCCGCAGCCCGTGGGGCCGAGCAGGCAGAGGTGCTGCCGGCTCGCGTGCACCTGCAGCATCGTCTGCAGTACGTGGAAGTGCTCCGTGGTGAAGACGGTGCTCGGCGCCGCGGTGGACGCCAGGTAGGCCTCGACCTGCCGCTCCCATGGCTGGGCCTGCGGCTCCGCTGCGGCTGCACTTCCACTCGATGCACCCGCAGAAGTGAAATTCGACGGCAGCGCGGCTGCGCCGAGGAAGACGGGAAGGGTGTAGGTGCCGGCCTCCCCAGGCCGCGCCGAGTCGTGCGCCGCCGTGGCCACCACCGCCTCCGCCACCACCACCGGCACACCCGAAAACGTCGCCGTTGTGGTCGCGTGGCGGAAGGCCACAATGTAGTTGCAGACTTGCTGGACCGCCGCCGGCACCGTCGACCCGTTCGCAGCCGCCACGTCGGGGGCGGTGGAGGTGGACGTGGCGGGGACGAGTTGGGCGGAGCGGATGTACGCACGCGCAGCCGCCGCACTCGGTGGCTCGCCGCTCCCGGCTGGCTCCCCGCTGCTCTGCATCACCGTCCGCAGACGCGCGCTGACTTTAGACAACTTCGCCGATGGCTCGCCCGCCCGGCCGCTTCCGCTCGAGGAGGAGCGACGTGGGCGGCCGCTGTGGTCGTTGTGAGTCCTGTTGGGTGCGCGCTGATTCGACGGCTCGGCGAGGTCGCCTGCAAGCAGCAGAGGCGGGTAGACGTGGCAGTGCTGCAGCACCTCCGCGTACTGTGCCAGGCGAGTGTGGTACTCCGCCACAGAGGCGTAACCCGTCGCTGCCCCGCCGTCGCCGCCGCCACCACCACCGCGGGTGAGTTGACGGGCGTAGAGCGGCCAGGGGAAGCCGCGCACGACGGCCTCGCCAACGGGCAGGTCGGGGAAGAGGGCAAGTTGCTGTGCGATGGTGGCCAGTGCCCAGTGACCTACTGTCTGTAGGGGGCTGCTGGCCGCGGCAACACCGTGATCACCACCACTGGCGCCGCGGTCGCCGCCGACGTTGTCGCTGTCCTCGTCGACGTCGTCTGCCCCACCCTCCTCGTCACGGAACATCTCAGCCACCACGTCGCCGCTGTGGTACATGTTGCGGTAACGCCCAGCCTCCGCCGCAGTCGACCTCTTCGAAGCGGGATTCTTTTTCTTTTTCTTCCCCGGCCGGCTCAGCTGGAAATCGCGGGTGGAGTCGTTGATGGCGGTGATGGCGGCTCGAAGCTGCGCCACCTGCGCAAAGCGAACCGACTGCCGCTCCTGCAGCTCCGTTACGTCCTTCGTGCGTTTGCGGCTCGACGGCACACCCGGTGGGGCCGCCTGCAGTGCACCCACCATCGACGACGACGCCGCCACCACCGGCAGTGGAGTTCGCACGTACAAGCACTGAAAGCGCGAGCGCAGCGGAGGGTCGAGTGGGTTGCCATCGTACGGGGGCACCGGCACGGTAATCCCAATCACACGGAACTTCTCAGAAACGCGCACGAGACCCATCTGGGCCAGCTCGTGCTTGGCCTCGGCCATCAGCTCCGCTCGCCGAGTCGCGTCAGGCCGCTCGTGTAACTGCTGTTGTTGCTGCGGCATGTTGTGCTTCTGCAGTTTCGACTCGTACAGTTTCTGCAGGAGGGAATCGTAGCGTGCGGGGTGGATGAGGACGGAGCCGTTGTCCAGGTGCATTTCGCGGTTTTCCAGCAAATTGTTCACCACCGGCAGCACGTTGCGCTCTACCCGCTCCAAGCCTTCCAGCACGAGCAGCTGACCTTCCACCGCGGCGGAGACGGCGCTCTGATCATCGTAGATGAGACTGCCGTTGCGAATCTCGCGGCGCTGTTTGAGGTCGCTCTCCGTAATGTCGCTGTTGAGGTACACAACACGTATCTCTCGCCGAGTGAGGTGACTGTACAACATCACCAGCCACCGCATCGCCGGACCCGGGTCGCCAATCAGACACATGTCCTGCCCGAGCTGCTCCTTCTGCGCAATCCAGCGGAGGTAGCTGCGGGTGAGGGGGTCCTTCACGGAGAAGAACATGTTCTCCTCCTCCTCCGCCCCGCCGCCGACGTCGTCGGTGCCAGCGTGTAAGGACGGCAACGGGAGGCCCGCGCCGCCGGAGACGGTCGCAGCGGTGGCACGAAAACCTTTGTGCAGGTACGGAGCCGTGTGATCGACTCCGGGTGCTGCCCACGCAACCCGCTCCGGGTGCCGTGCAAAGTCGGGAATCGGGATGACGACATCGCCAATCGTCAGTTGCGTGCTGCACGGCACCTCCACCCCGTCCTGCGACATGGTGTGTGCGGGGGAAAACGAGGAGGAGGGGAGAAGAGCACCCTCGAGGCTTTTGCTGTTGTTGCCCGTGAAAGTCGCTGTGCCTGCCGATCGCAGAAGTGTGGAAGAGTGTAGAGCGGCCAAGGTATGATGAGAGCGTCGTGCGTGAGAGACGCTGCTGCAATTCCTTTGACTAGAGGTACGCGTAGCGGCACAGGATGCGGAGAAAAAATTGATAGCAGTGGTGTCAATTGCGTTAGGAGGGTTTACGCAGTAGTATAAAAAGGGTGTGAGTAGGTGGCGAGCGAGTGGGGTGGCGGTGGTATTCAGAATGCGTCTGCGAAACATGGACAACGCCTGAAAGCTGTGTTTTTAGATATTACCCTGTGGTGCTTGCTTGCCAGTTGAGACCAAAAAGCAATAATGTATAAAAGAAGACAGCCAAATTGATTTGGCAAAAAGCGGAAAGATTGGCGTTCGAATTTCTAATCTTTAGATTACAAAAGGTAGATGAACTGCCAAAGTAGAGGATGAAACGCAGGAGGACGCTAGATCGTACAAGTAAAAAGAGTAATGATAACTTTTTTTCAAAAGAGAAAAAAAATACAAATGCTTAAAAAAAAAATTAGGGGACTAGAACGTTGTGGAAGCAGTTGGCGTCTTAGTCGCGTCAAACCAACGTGTGGCTTGCGTTCCCTTTTGCCAAAACGGAAAGGAGAAAATGAGCTCTGGCTAAAAGCAAATTTTTTCCTCTCTCAAACTAGTCTTTGAAAGCAAAATAGAGTTCAATTTGAAGTGAGACTGCGTTGAAGAAAGAAAATCTGAGATATGATGTAAAGAATCTTGTTCGCAGGCTTGTGTAATATAAGAGCTTTTCGCAACCGCGTCGAAGAAGGACAGCGGAAGTAGTGTGAAAAGGAAGATTAGAGAAAGCCAGAGACAGAGAGAAAAATTGAAACAGCTCCCGTGACATGTTTCTTGTTGGGTTTTTTTATTTTATAAATTACACTGGGCAGGCTGCAGTTTACCTGCCATTGCAGTGCGTGCAAACGGGTATGCATGTATTCAACATATCGTGTTCGCTCTGCAAAACATCTTACGTGTCTAGCACGAGCCCCACTTCGGATAATGCAAGCACAACAAAAAATTTATAAAAGCAATGAGCTCTGCACTAGTTAAAATCGTTTGTGCTTCACCAAACAGAAGCTGACAACAAAAGCGCTTGCCAGTAACGTTGCAATGCCTCCTGATCCGCACTAAATCTTTTTGCCAACACAGGAAGCGCGCGCACCCAGTCAACAGTACGTGGGAAAAACAAGGCTTTTCGGGGGTGGAAAGTTTGATTCGATTTTGTTCTTTCATGTCTTGTTTTGTCGTTATTTTTCATCGATTTGCTAGCAGTGCTATGTGATTGTTTTCCACTGCTCCAGGATACAGATAATAAAAATAAAAATAATAGTAAAAGCCGTTTTTTTTTCTTTATAGATGTATGTCCGAATAGGCTCAATTGTCGTTTTGTTCTCTGATTGGAGTGCAAAGCGAAACGGTCTGACAAAGGCGTCTGAAAAATAAAAATATTGTCGTTTCTTAGAGCCAAGGTTGCAAAAAGGCGCTCTTTGTCTTTTATTAAAAAAAAAAGAGACAGCAACTACTCGTTTAAGAACCTTTTTTGTTTTTGCTTTCTTTTTTGTCAAATCGAAAATTACAAAACTAAAAGTAGAGTGAAAAGATAACCACGCGCAAAAGTAAAGGGTAAAAAAAAGAGATACAAAGGTGTAGCAAATAAACTAGATTGAGGGGGTAAAAAAGGAAATAGAAAAGAAAAAGAGAGGAGCATATATATATGTGCGATTAAACATAGAAAACAAAAAGTTAAATTGAAAAAGTATCAGATCCAGCAAAGTTTTTCCTAGCTTTTTGTAGTACAGCACGTGTATATATGTGCAAAAACTACAGGACCTCTTTTGCCAGCCGTCGTTGAATAAAAAAGTAGTTGCAACAGATTGCCCTATCATTATTCTCTTTGCTTTCAGAATAAAACCTTTCGCCAGCCACCTGCTGGACTGCACGAGCCTTGCACGCGCACACTAATTGCACCTCAAGGGGAAAACGAAAAAAGTTGTCTAGCTCGGAGGCCCGACCCTTACCCCTTCACTGCGGAAGACGCGATTGTGCGCAGTTCGAAATGTATCGTGCAGAAGCGAAGCCTTTGCAAAATTTTTTATTTCCAGTGAATCAGGAAAGTAAAAACTCTTTACGTCTCGCGGCAGATGTTCTTGTAAGAGCCAGACCATTGAATCATGCACTTGTTCGTCGGGGTCACCGTGTACGTCGGCACACCGCTGCAGTCCGCCGTAGTGTAGCTGCGCTCAATCACCTGATCCAGACCACACTGCAGGGTCACGGAGCCGCCGTCCTTACCCTTGCGGCACGTGTCCACCGGGACGCGATTCACCTTGCAGTCCTTGCTGCACGAGTAATCGGTGCACGTCGACTGCTCCACCACCATCGTGCCAGGGGCAATCGTCGTTGTCGTGCGAGGTGCGTGCGTCTTGCCGGAGACTTGCGCCGACACCGGGTACTGGTTGATCAGGCACTCGTTCGTGCCCTTCTTCACACGGATGTAGCCATCCTCGCCCCAGCTCGTGCCCCACGAGTTCTTGATCACCCAGTACGGAATCTCACCCGACGTGTTGTACGCCACAAGCAGCACACCGTGGTTCAGCTGCTGGCCGTTGCACGTGGACAGAATACCGCTCTGGTAAGACATGAAGGCCGAGGCATCCACGGCAATCGAGATGGGACCGTGCTCCGCCAGCCACGCCGCCATCACGTTTTCATCGCTTTCAATGGAGAGGTGTCCTTCGATGGACGCACCAATCACAAGGTCACCCGACTCTTGGCAAGCAGGCTCGCTCCCACCCGCAGAGGCGTAGGGGTAACTCTCCTCCGTATACACGTTACCGTTGGCCTCATCGATCAGCCAGTCGTACGCCTGCAGCATCAAGCCACCGTTGCAGCCATCATCGACGTGGTCGCAGCTGACAAGTTGCTGCTCCGACAGGCGCGTCAGCGGGTTGCCGGCGAGCTTCCACTGGCCCTCGATGTTGCCCACCGCAGAGAAGGCCCAGCAGGACCCGCACGAGCCCTGGTCCTTCACCGGCGTCACGGCACCCTCCGTGCGCCAGTCCTTCTCAGCCGGCGCAGCAGACACGTCAGCGCTCACCACCGGCAGCTTCGCCGCCGCCTGAGCAGCTTCGGCGTAGTACGCTTCACCGTTCAGGTAGTGCTTGCGGAACTCGCCCTCCGACATGTCGAAGAACTTCGTCAGGCCGAACTGCGCGTGCGGGTTGCGCGCCTGGTGGCCCTTCATCACCTCCAGGTTGCGCTCGAAGATGCGCAGCCGCTGCCGCTCCTCCTCGGCCGTCGCGTACGTGCGTCCGTACATGTGCTTGAACCTGTCAAACAGCATAGCGGTCGACAACTCCGCGTGGAGGGCCTGCGCCGGCACCGCGGCAGCCGCGAGCACGACGCACACAACAGCCACCACCGCAACAAGCAGCTTCGGGGCCGTCATTGGAAGTGTGGATGGAGTGGAAAGAG
>MDUD01004400.1:0-15218 GCA_002216565.1 Crithidia mellificae | reverse complement strand
CTGGTCGGCGTGGCGTACGGCTACATGGTGGCCGCGTGGGGCGGCTACACCTTCGTGCTGAACATGGTGGCCCTGCACGCCGGCGTGGCGGCGCTGGTGGACTGGGCACGCAACACCTACAACCCCTCGCTGCTGCGCTCCTACGCGTTGTTCTACGTCGTCGGCACCGCCCTTGCCACGCGCGTGCCGCCCGTCGGCATGGCGCCGTTCCGCTCTCTGGAGCTGCTCGGTGCGCTGGTGGTGCTCGTCTTCCTGTGCGGCCTGCAGGTGTGCGAGGTGCTGCGCCGCCGCGCCGACGTCGAGGTGCGCTCGCGCGACAACGTCCGCATCCGCGTGCGCGTCTTTGGCGTGATGGCCGGCGTCGCCGCCCTGGTGATCGCCGTGCTGGCCCCCACCGGCTACTTCGGCCCCTTGTCGTCGCGTGTGCGTGCGCTCTTCGTGCAGCACACCCGCACCGGCAACCCGCTCGTGGACTCCGTAGCGGAGCATCAGCCGGCCACTCCGGAGGCTTTCTGGACTTTCCTGCACATTTGCAGTTTTGTCTGGGGCCTCGGACTGGTGGTGATGGCAGGCTCGCTGCCGATGAACTACACCTACGCGAAGCTGTTCTGGATACTCAACTCCGGCGCCGCCTATTACTTTAGTCTGCGCATGTCACGCCTCGTGCTGCTTTCTGGGCCGCCCGCGTGCCTCTGCACGGGGTACTTTGTAGGAGCCATGGTGGAAGGGGCGGCACAGCTCTCTTTTTGGGACAGCAATGCCACCAAGGCGGCGAAACAGGAGCAGCTAGAAGGACAGCCGAAGCCGAGCCAAAAGACACCAGAACCTGTGTTTCAGCTTCAAACGAGCCTTGTTGAAATCATTGATCGCAGTGCCCTTACGTGGACACCTCGCTTCATTTTGTGTCTTGCAATGTGGGCCCTGGTGGTTGCGATGGGTTGGAATTTCGTAGGATCTGATTTCACGTCTCACGCAGTCCTCTTCAGCCAGCACGCATCCAACCCGATGATTGTCTTCCGCGCCACCGTCCGCGACCCGCGCAGCGGTCAGCCAAAGCCGATTATTGTGGACGACTACCTTCAGTCCTACATCTGGCTGCGTCAACACACTCCACGTCGCGCACGTATCCTTGCCTGGTGGGATTACGGCTACCAGATCACTGGCATCGGCAACCGCACATCACTGGCAGACGGCAACACCTGGAACCACGAGCACATCGCTACCATTGGCAAGATGCTGACCTCGCCCGTTGCGGAGGCGCACTCGTTGGTGCGGCACATGGCGGACTACGTCCTCATTTGGGCTGGCCAGAACAAGGACGATTTAATGAAATCACCCCACATGGCTCGCATTGGCAACAGCGTGTACCGCGACATCTGCCCGAACGACCCCCTGTGCAGGCACTTCGGATTTTACGATCGTGAGTACCGTCAGCCAACCCCGACGATGCGCGCCTCGCTGCTGTACAACCTGCACGAAAACAAGGTGGCTCGCGGCGTCGAGGTCGACCCGGCTTTGTTTCAGGAGGTGTTCAGCTCCAAATACGGTCTGGTGCGCATCTACAAGGTCATGAATGTGAGCCTCGAGAGCAAGCGGTGGGTCGCGGACCCGGCCAACCGCGTGTGCAACCCACCCGGATCGTGGATCTGCCCTGGCCAGTACCCGCCTGCGAAGGAGATCCAGGACATGCTGGCTCACCGCGTGGACTTCGAGCAGCTGGAAAACTTCAACCGCCAGAACAAGGATGGCTCTTATCATGAGGAGTATCTAAAGCAGTTCAGCAGTGATGAGGGAATGTTCTAATTTTAATGGTTTCATTTGACCGCAATTGAAACTCTAAGATTTGTGCTTTTCATGAGATTTCATCTTGGCTTTTTCTTTCTTTTCAAGGTTTCGATGTTCGTACATCTCTCTTCTTGGTGTTGTTGCTTTTAGCGTGAGTGTCTGCGTATTATCGACCGTGTGGTATCAATCTTCGTTGTTGTTGTGTGTTGTGTTTTTCTTTCTTCTTTTTATGCTATTGTTGCCTGTGTTCTTCTGCGCTTAGTGTTGATTGCAAATATCTGCGTAAAAAACCTTGCCTCTCTCGCTCTCTCTCTCTCGATCGCGGTAGTGATTCACTTTTTTTTTTCTGGCACTGGCTGTTCATCTTTTAAGCTTTTGCCTTTGAGCATTTCCTTTTGGACAGGCGGAGCGGTTGATCGTCTGAATTTCTCAGTCTATGTCGATCATTGAGCAAATAGACTGCAATATGTGTTGAAGATTTACCGCAATGATTCTCTTCTTTTTTCTAATTGTATGCAACTCGATCAACTACGACCTTAATATAAAGCTATACATATATGTCAGCAAAAAAAAAAAACTGCAGCAGAGAACTCGATTCTCGCTGCCGTCGGGCAAAGATAGCAAAAAGTCCGTTATTACTTTAAAGAACAAAGACAATTTCATGCAGATGATCCACGCATATTCAAGTTTGCAGAACGATTTATTCTCTAATGAAAGTCATCTTAATTTATGCTTATACCTGTTATCATTTGGCATGCAGGCTCGTCTGAATGCGCTTGGCTTCCACCTTCTTCTGCCTTACCTATTTTTCTTGCGATTAAACGAAAAATAAAATCTGCCATCCGTGGTAGTAGTGTGTTACTAAAAAAGGGACACAGCACGTCGCCTGGAGTTGTACAGGTCTTTCATCGGTATTTAAAAAAAAAAAAAGAAGACTTAGCCCTACAGCAAGAATTTTTTTTTCTAAACCCATCAGCGGGCGCGTCCACATCTGCTCTGATTCCTTGTTTATCTCTCTCTGAAAGCACTAACACACTCTTGGCTGTTTAGTTATTTGTTTTTGAAAATATATCGCGCCACCAATCTTTTCTGGAGACTTTCCGCTTTCTGCAGCAGTTAGATTTACTTTGCAAACGGCCTCTTTAATCAGCTTTCTACTCGTCTGTAGGATCTAACTTTCTGAGCTCCCTACTCTGCAAAGCTTTGTCATCGACGTCACTCCTAAATACCGCCCTCGAATAGCGTACAAATTAGCAAAAAGGGAAAATGCTGCGATCTAGTGCCACCACCGCGGCCTCGTCAGCAGTGGCTGTGTATCGGACAACGCGCCAGCACCGTCGCAACACCAACACCACCACTGCGGCCTCAAAGCTGAGAAGTCACACCAATGACTCTTCCCCATGCCTTGCTGTCGTGCTGGCCCTCCACGCAACCCCGCAGAGTTGGCGATCACATTGGCGCGCTGCCGTTCCGCACGCGGATGGGCTGTGTAATTGTACGCGTGCACCTCTGCACGCGTCCCGCCGCACGGCATCCACCCGCCAACCTTGCAGCACCCCCGAGACCACAGCAACGTCAACAAACGCAGGAGCAGCGGCAGAGGCAGATCGCGCGCGCGACCTCGCCGCCTCCGAGGACGAGCTGCGCCACCTACGACAAGACGTCGGCACCATCGATGAAACCGGCAGTGAGGGCAGCGGCCCTCTAAACCCCGGAGCGCCTTCCTCCTCTCCTGTTCCGGCAGCCTCTGCTGAGGGCGGCGACGACACCAGCAAGAGCAGCGGCGCCGACAGCAGCGGCAGCGAGACGGCGCCGCTGTGGGAGGAGCCGACGCTGGCCGACCTCGACCGCTCCATCCCTCAGGTGGACAGCGAGTTCATCGCGAGCCTCATCCGCCGACGCAACCTCGACCGCGAGGACTTCCTCACCCGCAAGGAGGCGGTGAAGCAGAAGGTGGACCAGCTGACGAAGAAAGCCGCCCCATCCCTGCACGACGCCGCCCGTCTGCCCCTCGTTGGCGGGCTGAACCTCGGCTGGCTGACGAACTTGAGGGCGGGCGGCAGCGGCGTGGACGAGGCGGACAACGGACTTGTGGCGACGAGCCCCGACGCCCCGGTGGTGGTCTCGGCAGACGTGCTGAATCAATTGACAGAGGAGGAGAAGGACCTGCTGCACTCGACTCGCCCCGAGTACGATGACGGCTTTGTGCTAATTGACTGCCGCACCGTCAACGAGGTGACGTCGTGGGGCATTATCGAAGGCGCCAAGGTGCTGCCCGCCCACGAGCTTTTTGAAGCCTTCCACGCCACTCCAGAGGAGTTTCTGCAGGACTACGGCTTTGCCAAGCCGCGGCCGGATGACATCATTATCTGCTACTGCCAGTACGGACCGCGCTCGCTGATGGCGGCGCAGATCCTGAGCTGGATGGGCTATCTGAAGGTGATGCACTACCGCGACGGCTACTACGAGTGGGGCAAGCAGTACAATCTGCTGCTGCGGCGGTGGATGGAGCACGATAAGGAGAGCGGCAACGAGTTGCGCCGCCTGGCCACCTTCCGCGCCGGGCTCGAGCTGCAGCGCGAGATCGCGCCGGAGTTCAACGCACTGCCCATGAAGGAGGCACAGCAGTACCTGCGCGACACCACCCGCAGCCCGGGCACGCTGCTGGTAGGGGCGGGGCTGCGCGCGGAGGCGTACGCGATGGTGGCGAAGCTGACGGAAAACTTGGCCCCACCCGCGCTGCCCGGGGTGCTGGACAGCGAAGACGCCGCTACCAGCAACGGCAGCAGCGACGACATCAGCGGTGTGGGCACTGTGTCTGGGTTGGCGAGCAAGAGCACGCAGGTGCGGCGGAAGGGGGAGGGCCAGCTGACCCAGTTCTTGGAGCAGGCCACGGGTATGAACCCGCAGACGGAGATGCAGCGCTCTGCCGCATCGATTACGTTAGGGGAGGCACAGGCCACCGTGCTCGACTCCCTCGCCTCGGGAAGCGAGCTGGGGGCGTCACCGGACGCGGTAACCTCGCCCCTGCAGTCCCGCCCGCGCCGCAATTAAGGCGGCGGGTCTCGGTCTGACCTGTCCCCCGTGCGGGCGTCGACGTGTCCCTCCTTGACGTTGTTCACCGAGCATAAATACAGCATCAGGCGGTGAAATGTGGTGGACGCTATTATTCATCTGCTTTTTGGTTCCCCGCCTATCTGTATCATTGCCCGGGAAGTCGGAAAAAAAAAAGCACAAGGCACAAAAAACCACTTACTGCTGTTATTTGATTGTTGTGTGTATGTGCGACATGTGGGTGAAGTTTTGTTTGTTTTGTTTGCGAAACGAAGCGAATTGGTGTTGGTTGGCAGCTTTGGTGGTTCAAGCGTTGCTGTAGCATTAACGGTGATTTGTTTTCGTCTGTTCCCTGTTCATTTCCCACTTAGTTAATCTATCACAGATTTCTTCGACGTATCACGATTCTAAAAATAACTAACCACTCAGTATGACAATTTTAATGTGGCTGATTTGCCAAATTTGCTTGACAAAGCGGGCTTCCTGCGTCCCTTTTTTTTCGCGTCACGTGTGTTTTCCGGAAATAACAGAGCACTCCTTGTTTTTTGTTTGAGCGCGTTATTGCAGGACTCACGTATTGCGCTGCGCCGTGTCAGCTCTGTCTTCTCAAAAAGACGAAAAAAATCTTTGAAAGTAGCAAAACGGAAAACGATTAACGTGTATTGCAGAAAGTCACCAAGTGCTTCAAATAACCGCACTCTGCTATTGTTGTTGCTGTTGCTTTTTGTTCCCTAACTTCCTTTGGCTTTTCTTCTTTTCATCCTCTTTTCCTTTCAATCGTCTGCTTTGTTTTTAATCCCTATCTCACTCGTCTGCAATTGCACTTTCATCAACACTTCACAGTAACCAATAACTTCTTACTTTCAAGCCAAGCAAATAAGAAAGGTTCAATCCTTCACCTGCGACTCTCTCACGATCCCTACATATTCATTAAAGACCTGTTCTTTGACTCTTCTCTGTTCTCTCTTTTTCTTTTTAACTCTTTTTCTGTACCTTCGCGTCTTCAGTGTAGCTTTTTCAGCTTTCGAAGTTAAGTGAAGTTCATCAAAATAAAAAACTCAAGACTGAGAAATTCGCAAGAACAAGAGTGTCCACGAGACTGTAACCTCCAAATCTCATAACTTTGTTTCGACTTGTTCTAAGTATCAACATCAAATACACCCCCAAAAACATTCTTTTCTAGTTCTTTTTTTCTTTCATCGACCTGTAACCCCGTGCTTTCGTCCGTTGTTTTCTTAGCTTTTTTTTTCGTACTCTCCACTATTTTCTTCTAAATTCTGCCGTTTTCGATACAAAAGCAATTTCTTCTTACCAAAAAAAAAAAACTTACGTTAAACGAAACCTTCTCGATTCAAACCATGGTCGACGGTAAGACTTCTGCGTCTGTGGTGGCGGTGGATGCCGAGCGCGCCGCTAAGGAGCGCGACGCGGCCGCCCGCGCGATGCTGATGGAGGGCGGCGATGCGGCTGCCAAGGGCAAGACCCAGTACCTTAAGAAGGGTCTCTCCTACACCGTGCCGTACACGCTTAAGATTGTCGTGCCGAACGGCGCCGCGCTGGAGAAGGCGGAGGCCGACGCGGATGAGGTGCTGCAGGCCACCTTCCAGATGATCGACTCCCTCCTCAACACCTTCAACCCGAACAGCGAGGTGTCGCGCATCAACAGCATGCCTGTCGGTGAGGTGCACCAGATGTCGGCAGCCCTGAAGCGCGTGATTGGCTGCTGCCAGCGCGTCTACAACTCCAGCCGTGGCTCCTTCGACCCGGCGGCCGGCCTCATCGTGCGTGAGCTGCGCGAGGCCGCCCGCGCTGGCAAGACGGTGCCGCAAGAGCGCATCAACGAGCTGGCGAAGAAGTGCACGCTGAACAACAGCTTCAACATCGACCTCAACCACGGCAACATCTCCCGCAAGCACACGGACGCCGTGCTCGACCTCGGTGCCGTGAACAAGGGCTACGCCGTCGACTTTGTGGTGGAGCGGCTGAACGCTGTTGGCTACGAGCACGTCTTCTTCGAGTGGGGCGGTGACGTGCGTGCCAGCGGCAAGAACCCGTCCGGCGAGCACTGGGCCGTCGGCATTGTCCGCCCGCCGGCGCTGGCGGACATCCGCAAGTTCATCCCGGATGAGAAGAAGACGTTCATTCGCGTGGTTCGCCTCAACAACGAGGCCCTCGCGTCGAGCGGTGACTACGAGAACCTGATCGAGGGCCCCGGCTCCCGCCTGTACGCCTCCTCCTTCAACTGGGCGACCCGCAACCTGCTCGAGCCGTCGGAGAACAACATGGCGCAGGTGAGCATCAAGTGCTACAGCTGCATGTACGCCGACGCCCTCGCCACCGCGGCGCTGCTGAAGAACGATCCTACGACGGTGCGCCGCATGCTGGACAGCTGGCGCTACGTGCGCGACACGGTCACCGACTTCACCACCTACACCCGCGCGGATGAGCGTGTGGCGAACATGTTCGAGATCGCGACGGAGAGCCCTGAGATGCGAGCGAAGCGCATCAGCGGCTCCCTGCCCGCGCGCGTCATCGTCATCGGCGGTGGCCTGGCCGGCTGCTCCGCCGCCATCGAGGCGGCGAACTGCGGTGCGCAGGTCATCCTGCTCGAGAAGGAGGCGAAGCTGGGCGGCAACAGCGCCAAGGCGACGTCCGGCATTAACGCCTGGGGCACCCGCGCACAGGCGAAGCAGGGGGTGATGGACGGCGGCAAGTTCTTTGAGCGCGATACAAACCGCTCCGGTAAGGGTGGCCACTGCGACCCCGGCCTGGTGAAGACGCTCTCCGTGAAGAGCGCTGACGCCGTGAAGTGGCTGTCCGAGCTGGGCGTGCCGCTGACGGTGCTGTCGCAGCTGGGCGGTGCGAGCCGCAAGCGCTGCCACCGCGCGCCGGACAAGTCGGACGGCACCCCGGTGCCCATCGGCTTCACGATCATGAAGACGCTGGAGCAGCACATCCGCACTAAGCTGAGCCGCCAGATCACCGTCATGACGAATGTGAACGTCACCGCCCTCGAGCACCGCAGCCGCACCCGCCCCGACGGCGTCGTGCTGAAGCTGGTGACGGGTGTCCGCATTGCGCAGCCCAACGAGCCGGATATGACCCTCAACGCCGACGCCGTCATCCTCGCCACCGGTGGCTTCTCGAACGACCACACGACCGCCTCGCTGCTGCAGCAGTACGCCCCGCAGCTCGCGTCCTTCCCGACGACGAACGGCACGTGGGCCACCGGCGATGGCGTGAAGATGGCCCGTGAGCTCGGCGTGGCGCTGGTGGACATGGACAAGGTGCAGCTGCACCCGACCGGCCTGCTGGACCCGAAGGACCCGTCGAACCGCACCAAGTACCTCGGTCCCGAGGCACTGCGCGGCTCGGGTGGTATTCTGCTGAACAAGGAAGGTGAGCGCTTTGTCAACGAGCTGGACCTGCGCTCGGTCGTCTC
This sequence comes from Crithidia mellificae, assembly GCA_002216565.1. Lineage (NCBI taxonomy): Eukaryota > Euglenozoa > Kinetoplastea > Trypanosomatida > Trypanosomatidae > Crithidia > Crithidia mellificae. Next base: position 6,937 of record MDUD01004400.1, on the reverse strand, counting down.
GCAGGCGATCATCGCGCAGGACAACGTCTACCCGAACTCGGGCGGCAGCAAGTTTGCCTTCTGTGTGCTCAACGAATCGGCGGCGAAGCTGTTCGGCAAGAACTCTCTCGGCTTCTACTGGCACCGCCTCGGCCTCTTTGAGAAGGTGGAGAACGTCCAGGCTCTGGCGAAGCTGATCGGCTGCCCGGAGCAGACTCTGACGAACACGCTGAAGACGTACGAGGAGCTGTCCTCCAAGAAGCTCCACGCCTGCCCGCTGACCGGCAAGAACGTGTTCCCGTGCGTCCTCGGCACGCAGGGCCCCTACTACGTGGCCCTGGTCACGCCGTCCATCCACTACACCATGGGCGGCTGCCTCATCTCCCCCTCGGCGGAGGTGCAGACGATCGATAGCACCGGCGTTGCCCCGGTGCGCCGCTCCATCCGCGGCCTCTTCGGCGCGGGTGAGGTGACCGGCGGCGTGCACGGCAAGAACCGTCTCGGCGGTAACTCGCTGCTGGAGTGCGTCGTCTTTGGCAAGATCGCTGGCGACCGCGCCGCGACCATTCTGCAGAAGCAGAAGACGGCGCTGTCGATGTCGGAGTGGAAGACGGTGGTGCTGCGTGAGGTACGCGAGGGCGGTGTCTACGGCACCGGATCCCGCGTGCTGCGCTTCAACCTGCCCGGTGCCCTGCAGAAGACCGGCCTGGCCCTTGGTCAGTTCATCGGCATCCGCGGTGACTGGGACGGCCAGCAGCTGCTGGGCTACTACAGCCCCATCACGCTGCCGGATGACGTGGGTGTGATCGGCATTCTTGCCCGCGCCGACAAGGGTCGCCTGGCGGAGTGGATCTCCGCCCTGCAGCCCGGCGATGCGGTGGAGATGAAGGCCTGCGGTGGCCTCGTGATTGAGCGCCGCTTCGCCGCCCGGCACCTCTTCTTCCGCGGTCACAAGATCCGCCGCCTCGCCCTCATCGGTGGTGGCACGGGTGTGGCGCCGATGCTGCAGATCATCCACGCTGCGCTGAAGAAGCCGTTCATCGACAACATTGAGAGCATCCACTTCATCTACGCCGCCGAGGACGTGTCGGAGTTGACGTACCGCGAGCTGCTGGAGAGCTACGAGGCCTCGTACGGCTCTGACAAGTTCAAGTGCCACTTCGTCCTGAACAACCCGCCGGCGCAGTGGACCGACGGTGTCGGCTTCGTCGATGGTGCGCTCCTCCGCTCCGCCGTGCAGTCGCCGTCGAACGACCTGCTGGTGGCGATCTGCGGCCCGCCGATCATGCAGCGCGTCGTGAAGGGCTCTTTGGCCTCTCTTGGCTACAACATGAACCTCGTGCGCACCGTAGATGAGGCGGAGCCGGCGAAGGCGAAGATCTAAGCAGGACTCCACAAAAACAGTTACACATCATCTAATGAAACAGAAAGAAGCGCGGCAGCGCGTGGCTTTGTTTACCTTGTTGTTGTTCTTTTCCTTGCTATCACCTACGCTTGCTGCCAAACTCTTCTTTCGTTGCTTTTTGTTATCTGCTTCAGCTTTTTTTGCTTTTCAGTGTCGAATGGTGGACGTGTAGTACACACGCACATGCAACTTTCACATGGACGTGTTTGCGGCGTTACAATTTTTCTATGTGAAACTAGTGATCATTTTATTTTTCGTTTTTGGTTCCATTTGAATGTTTTACTTTTCATTATTATGCTTTGATTTTTTGCTGTCTTGCTACACCTCACCACCATCATCACCTCGCGGCGCAGATAATTTTTCTCGTCCCACTCCACTCTGTCAATCGCAATGCGGTACACGTACCTAGGCACACACACACACACACACACATACAGGCGCTGGTGAAGAGCCACCTGTGTAACGTTGCGCACCGTTTTGGCAAGGCACAATGCATTTACTAAGCTGCACTAAGCCCTTCCGCGCGGCGTTCGTGTGTGACTCTGCTAGCGAGGTTTCATGTGCGTGGGCACCGAAAGAAGGCGAGGGAGAGGAAGAAAACAAAAAAAAAAACACGGCGCGGTTGGGACGTAGCCTGCTTCTTCACCTAACTTAGTCAAGTACTTCGATTCTCTAGGTAGCGCGTGGCTGCTCGTGGCGAGCGTGTGTTTCTATGCTTAAACACAAAATTATACCTTGCTCTTCTTTTTTTTTTCTCAACACACACAATCTCGCAAAATGATTTGGTTGTCTCGCCTCCATTTGTTTTTCCTTCACCTCTTTTCAAGCTGTTTTCTCTCCAGGAATTGCAAAGACGGGATAATGAAAAAAAAACCTGTTTTGATACTTTCTCTGGTCAAACATCGGACTTCAGTGCAGAGAGGAGGAAAGAAGAGGAGGCAGACATCAAGCACGATTCGTTACGAATTCGCCCCGCTGAGCAAGGAGAAGCAGAGCTGAAGTTAAATTGTGCAAACAAGCGGGCAAAATGCATCGCTGTACTGCAGAAAATCCAAGATAGTAGTAGTGTTGTCTAAAAAATTTCTCCCTTCCAAGACGTGCGGGCTTGTTTTTGTTTTTCTTTGCCCTTTTTTATTATTAACTCTTGTCTGTTGATTTTCGTTTTTGTTTTTTCTACCGACAATCTGAAGATACCCAGTTGTTTAGTTTGAGAACGGTTGAAGGGTTTTTGCTGTCTGAACTTTAGCAGTGGATCGACCGGACTCGGTCTTCTGCGACTTGAGCACGCAACAGACCTTCAACCATGCCATAAGTGTCAAATTCTAACGGCACTCAAGACCGCGCAAGCACTGCAAAAGCGGAGAGAGAGAAAAGGACGACTGGTCATGTAGAGGGACTTGTTCTCCACTTATTTTTCTTTAGGCGTTCCATTTTACGTTAACTTGTTTTTGATTTCTCGAGGATCATAGCTGCCACGCATTTTACTTGCTTGTTTCTTTCTCTCTTTTTCAAAGAGTTTTCGGGATCCGTCTTTAATTCCCTGTGTTAAATCGCTTCTCGAAGGTCAACCCTTGTTGTCCTTTGTCCTTAAAAACCTAGCTTACTCCTTACAGCGTGAACCTGGAAAAACCTGAGAAAATGAGAGAAAGATGCTTCTTGTCGTCGCAGCACCATGATTAATGACACCCCGACTTCTTAATATAAGCAGAGGAAAACAGCCCTTTCTTTTCTGATGTCACCGTAGGACGCCAAACCAGTGCTTTTTTTTTTTTCATTCCCTTTGTGTGCGTAGCGTGTGCCTTGAGGCGGCTGTCTTGATAATAAGGTATTTTTTATAAAGCTAGCATCTTCGCCAAAAGTGACAAACTCAAAATCGAAAACAAACGTCTGAATAAAAATAGGTAGTCGTGGGTGTGCAGTGGCTCATAAGTGGCAGGATGGCAGCCTCGAAGCTAAATGAGGTGGCCGTGTGAGATTTCGTGTCTTCATTATTTTCTTGCCAATAGGGGATTCTTTAACAATCCTTAAGCATTGCTTCCTGCGCATTCGCTTTCTTGTTTTCGCCCTTTAGCAGAGCCGCAAAATAGCAATTCTCACGTAAGAAGCTTCATTAAGTTTCTCTGCATTTCAAAAGACTTGCACGCTGTCCAAAGCAGCAGCCACGACACCCTCGGTTTGTCCTTTTTTAAAAATTCTTACTGTTTTTTTACTGTAGCAAAGCGCACGTGCTCTTCTTCTGCACTCCGCCTGGCGAAGAACACTGTTTTCCCGTTCCCTCCTTATGTCTCCATCGTGTCACTACTTTTCCCCCTCTGCCGCTCTGCTCTCGTGCACAACACATAACTCCCACGCTAAACGTATGCGTGTCCTAAGCATTTTCACCTACTCTTTCGTTCCGGGCTAAATTACCCCGACTACACTTTCGCCCCGCATCCGAGCAATTCACACACACACTGACAAAACCAGCGAGCGGCGCGTTTTGTATTCTCAAGTGGGCTCTAGTTCTCTTTTCGTATTATTGTTATTATTATTATTAGCTATTGCTTTGGTACCGTTTTGAGTGGGCTTCCCTTTCGTGCAGAAAGTCCTCAACCTATCCAGTTGTTGTTGTTTTTTTGTATAAGCGTTATTACCGTTATTTTTTTTTTTTTTGGCTGGTTGCTTGTTGTTAAGACTCTGTGCTCTGCTGAAATCTTCACTGCTTCGCAAGACTTCAGATCAACTAAACCTTTCAGTGTAAACAGAAAAGAGGAAAAATTGAGACATGAACTCAGCTTCTGGTGATCCCGTGCGGCGGCGCAACAACAGTCTCCCTGGCCGGCCTACTGCCGGAGAAGAGGGTGGCGCTGCTGCTGCTGCCGCTGCCGCTCGCAAACACCCTGCCTCGACGTCCACCCGCTTCTATTTGAAGGCGACGCTGGTGCTCCTTGCGCTGCTCTTTGGTGTGTGGGGTGGGCAACAGGTAGTGCGCAGTGGTCGGTGGTGGGGTCCGATGCCGAAAAGCACTTCTCCCTCCTCCCCTGCTTCCTCCCCTCTCACTTCCCCACCCACACCGCATTCAGAACAACAACTACACGACAAAACACACCCCTCCACACACCCCATCAGCATGTCTCGCGCAGCTTCCAACCTTGGCCGCGTGGTGATCATTGGCAGCGGCCTCGCAGGTCAGTCCGCCGCCATCCAGGCCGCCCGCGACGGCGTTCGTGAGGTGGTCATTATTGAGAAGGAGCCGCGCATGGGCGGCAACAGCGCCAAGGCGACGTCCGGCATCAACGGCTGGGGCACGCAGGTGCAGAAGGCGGCCGGCATTCAGGACAGCGGCGAACTCTTTGAGAACGACACCTTCGTCTCCGGCAAGGGCGGGCACTGCCAGCCGGCACTGGTCAAGACGCTCTCCGACCACAGCGCGGAGGCGGTGGAGTGGCTGTCCTCCTTTGGTGTGCCGCTGACGGTGCTGTCGCAGTTGGGCGGTGCGAGCCGCAAGCGCTGCCACCGCGCGCCGGACAAGCCGGACGGGACGCCGATGCCGGTCGGCTTCACGATTGTCAAAACCTTGGAGAACTACATCCGCGCAAACCTGTCCGACAAGGTGCGCATCGAGACCAACGCGCGTCTCACCTCCCTGCTGCGCGATCAAGGCGGCAGCGCGGCGGGAGTGCACGGAATCGTGTACGCGCAAAAGAACGAAAACGGCGAGGAGCAGACGCATGAGTTGCTCGCCGACGCCGTCATCCTCGCCACCGGTGGCTTCTCGAACGACCACACGGACAACTCGCTCCTGAAGGAGTACGCCCCGCAGCTTTCCAGCTATCCAACAACGAATGGCGTGTGGGCCACCGGTGACGGCGTGAAGGCAGCCCGCGAAGTTGGTGTAGCCCTTATCGACATGGACAAGGTGCAGCTGCACCCGACTGGCCTGCTGAACCCGAAGGACCCCAACGCGAAGACCGTTTTCCTCGGCCCCGAGGCGCTGCGCGGCTCGGGTGGTATTCTGCTGAACAAGAAAGGTGAGCGCTTTGTCAACGAGCTGGACCTGCGCTCGGTCGTCTCGCAGGCGATCATCGCGCAGGACAACGTCTACCCGGGTTCTGAAAACCGTCGGTACGCGTACTGCGTCTTGAATGACGCGGCAGCGGACACGTTTGGCCGCGCCTCCCTCAACTTTTACGGCAAGAAGATGGGACTCTTCACGGAGGCCGCCGACGTCGCCGCGCTGGCCGAGTTGATCGGTTGCTCCGTGGAAACCCTGACAAACACACTGAACGCGTACGAAAAGCTGTCAGCGGACGGGCAGCACGCGTGTCCGCTGACCGGCAAGACGGTGTATCCAAATGTCCTTGGCGCAAAGGGTCCTTTCTACGTGGCCTACGTCACGCCGTCCATCCACTACACCATGGGCGGCTGCCTCATCTCCCCTTCGGCAGAAATTTTGAATGAGCAGCTCGTGCCGATTCGCGGCCTCTTCGGCGCGGGTGAGGTGACCGGCGGCGTCCACGGTGGCAACCGTCTTGGCGGTAACTCGCTGCTGGAGTGCGTCGTGTTTGGACGCATCGCTGGCAGTACCGTCGCGAAGCAATCCGCCGCACCGTCGCCATAGTCAAACTTTTCACTTCACGAAATGGCAACATGTGTTGCCAATTGACGTTGTGTCTAGTACCGCGTTTTCCAAGTATTTGTCTTGGTTCTGTTTTCCACATATATCTCACCTAGCCATCAGCAGCGGCCTTCTCTCTCTCACCCCCCAGGATTCGTGGCATGCAATTGATGGCGCGCTTCCATTACATCTTATCATCTCGATTATCTTTTTCAACAGAGCCGCCACCAACGCCTGCAGAACCGCTTGCAACCCACTGAAGTCTGCCTCCCTTCTTCCAGCATCTGTGACGGTGTGGCAAGCGCCACGTGAGAGTGTTGCAATTGACCGCTTGAAGTCGAAATGATTTTTTTTCCTTTCTGAAACGTGTCGCAAGACGTCAAAAAAACTTTTAACTATTCTTTATTCATTGTTTTCTGCAAAAGTTCTTTGTTTTCACAGCAGTTTGGCGAGCATGCTGCTTTACTGTGGCATGAATTTCGCCAGCTGTTGAGATTATTCGTCAGAAGACTACAAGCACTCCAACCAGCACAGAAAAATACTGCCTAGCGGGTTTCATTGGACTGCCACGTCGACAACGCGTTGTGCAGGCCAGCCGCGGCTGCGGGCGACCTCACCACCGAGGCCAAATGCATTTTTGCACGAGGGCACTTGAAACTTTCTTGCCGCCAACCTTTTTGCGTGTGGAAAAACAAGTGAAAAGGTTGCGGAAGTTTTTTCCCTTCGCTAAAGCAAACTCATTGCCAGAGGAGAGATTTAATTTGCTTCTTTTATTTCAACCGCCTTCTTTTTTGTCGCAGCATGAGACCCACATAGGTGCACCTGCACTGAGTGCTTACAACCCGCCTTTAAACAGCTGCGAAGACTGTCTTTGAAGGCAACTCTAGAAACCTGCCTTGGACCTGACCTGATGGAGCATGACGAGCCCTACGGGGCACACTAATGCCAAGCCCCGA
>MDUD01004396.1:0-10562 GCA_002216565.1 Crithidia mellificae | reverse complement strand
CGTCACAGGGGAGTACCACCGCTTCTCCTTCGGCTCCTCCAGAGGGGTGGTGGGACCTTCATCGAGTGCTTCAAAGGCACTCACTTGCTTCTTGGTGGGTGAGTTTGTCTGCACAATGCCCTCGTCAAGAGCCTCGCTGTACTGCTGCTGGCTCTCGCGAACAAAGACTGAGTCATCGCGGTTGGCGTGTTCGGGCTCGTTGGAATCTGGCGAGGTGTTGGACTTGGGCATGACGTAAAACAAAAACAAAAACAAAATGAAGGAGTTTAAAATGTCTGGGAGAGGCGGTTGTGATGTTGTAGCGTTCGAAATCTAGGTTTAAATTGTTTTTTTGTTTGTTACAGAAGGGAGAATTTAGGCCTTGTTTATCCAATGATGAAAAAGGGTGTTTAAGTCTGCAATAGGAAAAGGCGGAGAGTGACAGTGAATGGTTGTTATGTGTCCAGGAAGAAACATCCATATTTTTAATATTGCGGTTCCGCATTAATAGTGCTTATTCAGCTTATTCTAAAAAGACATCTTTCACAGAAGCAGCCCACATGGATGGTGTGTCAAGGCCGCAAAGATACAATTATGATCACAACGAGTCGATTCGGCTTCAAATTTGTATACCGTGATCAAACAGCCTCTACGCTGTGGTGCATCACTTGTCATTAATTTACAAGAGTGCACCACAGCTACCGAAGTTCTCTGTAAGTGTTTTAATAATTTCAAAGTAGCATTTGCACCATGATATACGAAAGAAAGAAAGGACTGTATCCAAAAATGCTTAGGTTTCTTAGCTGGAATGCTTTCAATAAACTCGCCATTGAGATGCATGCAGTGCCGGATCACAAGGCAGCGAGAAGAAGGTAATCTTGTATAATCACCAAAGTGAATTGGATTTATGCCTGCTCCCGGTGCCTATTTTGTTTGTTAAAGAATCGCCAGCATCTGCATCATCCTTGACACCTTACGAGTCCTAATAGTAGGAAAATATTAATCGGAATAGAGGCAATAATAAAAAAAAGGAATGTTTGTATTGAAAAAATAATAAAAATGAGCGTCTGCTATGTTTTCACACTTTATTCAGAAAATGTTGTCTTCGTCTCCTTCATTTCTACCCTCAGTCCACCAGGAAACACGAAGGCTCCCACATTGCAGCTTCGCATTCTTTCATGATCGCGAAATTTCAAGTTCTGGGAGTTTTCTGGAGATCCCGCCAGAAATGCTAGCTGAGGATGCATATGCTGCTTTGTTCTATCTCAAGGTAAGAAGGAAAGAAAACAAATAAAAAATGGAGGTGAAAGCGTTTTACAGTGGCAGCTACTTTCGTCGTTGTGCTACACCTAGACACTTACTTCGTGGCTATTTTTTTTTTTTTCACAGGACGAAGAGCGCCAACCTTTACCAAACGTAGAACAGGTTCTGTTGTTGAAAAGACAAAGAATGACACTCATTACATATCAGAAGAAAAAGGAAGAAAGTAACACTTACAAGAAAAAAAAACAATTGAAACAAGTAGCAGTGAAAATAAAGCAAAATGAGAGAGGTTCGCAAACACAAGCACATACAAAAGAGAGAGTTTCACGTTATTGCAAGAGGGAAAGTCTGCAGCAAAGTGACGACAGCTTACTGCCTGGGTAACGCGTTCCTACGTACACACATGTCTTAGCAAACGTATGTGCCTATTTTTTTTTTCTAAATTGTGTCTGTGGTTGTGTGTGCTGATGCGTCTCTCATGTTTGTGTTTCCGTGCTTTATAGTCACTAACAAATGAGGTGAGAACCAGGATTGGTCATCTTAGCCTTTTTCCACGCACCCACGTAGGTGCCAGTCAAAACAGACAAACAAACGTACACAGGTTTTCACGCACTGCCACAAAGAACCGTTAGCCTCGTAGTCAAGTTCTCTTTTCTTCTGGCAATCGCAGAGGATTGAGATTTCATTCTTCGTCTTCACCTCAGCGCATCGATTCGTTAAGTACTAAGTATCAACAAAAGGCAAGGGGACGGGAAAGAGGCACTGTAGTGTGTGCGTGGTGTGCAGAATCTTACGCTCCGCACAAACACAGACACAGACACACACAAGTACATGCATGCACCGAAAGCCTCCATCAGCACGAAAGGAGCAAAGCTGAGGAAGAGGAGAATGGAAAAAAAGAGAAAGACTGAGAAGGGATGGCGTTGTTGGTGGCAGTGTTAGCAGTGATCATTACAGGGGGAGAAGGATAGAGAAAGAAAAACGGAAAAAGGAAGAAAGAAACAAGACACGAGAAACAGTGACGCAAGTTCAGAAAAAAAAAGAAAAAATAAAGGAAATACAAAGTAGGTCAAGGGTACACCTGCCTCTTCCATTCTCAATCACGCCAGTGTGGCGCGCGGTGTGCAGCATGCCGCTTAGCTGTACTTGATGACAGCGCTGTAGATGCTGCTGCCCGTACCAAAGACGATGGCAATAACACCGCAGATGAGAAGAAAGTAGGTGGCGAGGTAGTACCAGATGCCCACCGTCTTGAGGCTCCAGTTGCCGGCGTACATGACGAAGAGGGCGGGGAAGACGAAGCCAATGAAGCCACCGCAGAAGGAGCCGACGAGGCCGAAGACGACGTTGATGTCCGGCACAAAGAGGCCGAGAATGAGCGCGCCAACAGCGAAGGTGACACTGACGATGGTGTGCTTCCAGTACGGCATCGTGTCCACGTCCCAGTGGACGATGTTGAAGAGCGCGGTGCGGCAGGCGAGCATGTTGAGCGAGAAAGCAGCGCACAGCTTCACAATGAGGCCGATGAAGACAACAAAGAAGACGGGGTGGGTGTAGGGGTCGTACTCGCTGATGATGTTGCCCGTGAGCGCAGGGCCAAACTCGGCGTAGCCGAAGAAGCCGGCGAGGAAGTACAGAGTACCGCAGATGGCGCAGCTAAGAATGGCCTGCAGCGTGATCATCCACGTGCTGCGGTTCTTGTTCTCCTTCTGGATACGACCCACGTTCACCTGGCACAGGTAGGAGAACATGAAGATGGACAGCCCCGACACGCCGTCGTTGCCAGTGCGCACCATCACCAGGTCCTTGCGGATGCCGTTCTTGAAGCCGAAGGCGGCGGAGTGCCAGATGATGCAGATCACGAAGAGAATAATGAAGCAGACACCAGCCGCCGAGGCGTAGCGCAGCGAGTTGATGCGCTTCGGCAGCACCAGCGGGAGCATGAACAGCAGCCACACGCCGCTGATGATGCAGCGCCGGCCCGCGTTCTCCTGCAGGTACTTGGGCACGCTCGGGTGGTCGAAGATGGGCGAGAAGATGTTGCCCACCGCGATCACGTAGCCGATCGCACCACCGAAGCAGAGCAGCCACATCAGCACCGCCACGACGATGTCGCCGCCACGGCCGAAGAGAGCCGCCGCCAACCCCTCAAAGCTGTAAATCTGCGTCTTCTCGATTGCCTTGGACAGCAGCGTGATGGAGAAGACCGTCAGGGCAGTTATGATGACAAGGTAGATGACACCCATCACCAAACCGGAGGTGTTGAAGGAGGACGGGATGGACATAATACCAGCACCCAGGGTCACGCTGGCCAGGTTGAACACACCGGACAGCAGCCCGCCGTTCGGGATGACCTTGTTGAAGGCACGCGCCACAAAGTTGGAGCTCTTGTGCGTGCCCTCCACGTAGTCCTTGCTGTCGTCCGAATTGCCAGCGGCGGAGCGGGTCGCATCGCCCTCGGCCAGCGCCTCCACGTCTTTGCCGTTCTTCGTCGGCGCGCCGTCCGCGCCGCTCGTGCTACCGCTGGCGGACAGGTCGTCATTCAGGTTGGCGCGCTGCGGCTGGGGCAGCTCCTGCAGCTCGTGCTGCTCCCGCACCTCATCGAGGTCGGAGTGGGTGGGCTCGCGGTTGGCAGGCATGATGCTTGAAAGATGTAGGAGAAGTGAGTGTTGGAGAGGTTGAGGTAAAATAAAACTGGGAAAAAAGAAAAAGGTATTGGACTGTGTCGTCTTATTCTTGTGTTACTTAAAAAAAAAGAAGAAGTTATAGGTTTAGGGTGGTTTTTTGATTCTGCGGGGACTAATAGAAGTAGTGAAGCTAAAAACTGGAGAGAAAAAAGCGAAGAAAAAAAAATGGCAGAGTGCGGTGACGCAAGATACCTCGCGTGGACTCTGGCTTTTAGGGTTTGTTGAGAGAGAAGACAAAAAGAAAAGAAAAGCCGAAAAAGAAGACGATGAACGTGAGGGTTCTTGTGTTTGATTCTCGTACTTTTGTTTGTTGTCGCTGTTGATGAGAACAGAAAAAGAAAACCAATGTTAATTAATACTAGCTCGTGGAGAGGCTATGAAAGAAAACAGTGGCTCAGGTCTATTTTGTGGATCACTTACGTAGTCGAACACAAAGAGAATCACAGGGCCGGGGTGTGGTTGTAGATGAAAGTTATCTTTCAGAACACACGTAGAAAAAAGAAGATTGAAAAGAGGAAAGAAGTGTTGAAATAGGTGACTCACACGAGTTACTGTGCGGAGGCGTGAGCGCGAAGTATAACGAGATGAGATAGTTGTTTGCAGTCGAGTGATAGAAAGAGGACAGAAAAGAAGGATGGGCAGTGGTTAGTAAATGTGGCAACGAAGGTCAGCGGAGCACCCGGCCGTTGCTAGTAACGCTTTTTTTTTCGGAAATAATGATAATAAAGTAGCTTTAGTAAAAGAGACAGACTTTTCATGAAATCTAAAGAAAGACGGCACTCTTTTCGCTAAAGCCCACAGAAAAGGTGGTCTTCCAAGAATAGTGTTTGTGAGCTGCTAGTTGACCTTAGCATTGCGCGCACTCAGACTTTGTGTTTAGATGGCACAGATCACTGCAGTGCACATCATCTTTGCACTTTAATATCTTCTTTTATTATTTAAATTGTTTGCTCCCCTAATCGAGCCTATGGTACAAGTCTACAACAATAAAAAGCTCATTGTGAGTTATCAAAACAATAAATCTCTTACCTTATATGTGTTACGAGACAAAAAAAGTGTTCAATTGAACGAGAAAGAAACGACAAAAAAAAACTAGGTTGACAGGCACTGCGTAGAATATACTATATATGTCTTGAGCTACAGTGATGAGTAGAAAAAGGTAAGCCAGGCGGGAAAAAAAGATAAAAATAAAGCAAAAGAGGAGAGTCACAGCACGCAGACAAGGCGTTGACACTGTTGCCATGTCCGGTGGAAGGTGCCAGGTGGGGTGGGCAGCCGCAGGATGCCGCATGGAAACGACGCGATTGAGATGCGCACACCGCCTGACGATCAATGCAAATGTACTTCTGTGTTCAGTTTTCTGCAAGGATCTATACCTATATATAGAAAATAACGAAAGGTTTTTTTTCGACGAGGTCATCATTGCATGCAGCCACATGTCCACCTCGTACTCAAATCATAACAAAGAAAAAAAGTGAAAAGGTAGAAAATCAGACTAAAAAAAAAAGAAGATAAAAAGAAGAATAGTGTAGCTTAGTTAGGCTGGCACAAGGTGCCTGTCTTCACCTCACTTGTCGTTGCTCAGGGCTCAGTACTTGTGTGTGCGTGTGTGCATGCACGTGTCTCTGTGTCGGAAAGCAGTGCATCAGTGGTAGTAAAGAGAGGCCTGGCCATTTTTCCGTGTATATGTGCTCTCACACTTGTTAAGTAATTGAAAAAAAGAAAAAGTCATCATTTCCACTGATTCAAGTCGCTCAAAATGAAGGAGTGAGGGACGAAGATCAGCTAAGAGAGAAGGTAAAAACAAACAAGGCAAATGGATCGTACTTACAGCTTCAAGATGGTGCACGACTCTAACTCACGCATGTTTTTTCAGCGTGATGATAGCCCACGAAGTTGTTGACACACTCGCAAACACGAATGCCAGCCGCCTAGGAGACGAAGGAGCTGCCAACTGTGCTGTAGATCGTGGTGACGGTGCCAAAGACCACCGAGACCACGCCGCCTGCCAACAGCAAATAGGTGGCGCAGTAGTTCAACCAGCCCACCTCGCGCAGGCTGAAGTTGCCAGAGTACATGTAGAAGAAGGCGGGCATCATCATGCCGATAATGCCACCACAGAAGGAGCCGAGCAGGCCCAGAACGGTGTTGATGGTCGGAATGAAGAGGCCGCACAGCAGCGCGGCGGTGGCGGGGACGGCCATGACAAGGCAGTGCTTCCAGTACGGCACCTCCTCCGGTGTCCAGCGCAGGAAGTGGTACATGGCATCGCGGAACGGGATCATGTGCAGCGCAAAGGCGACGCAGATCTTGATGATGATGCCGATGTACCCAACCGCCATGTAGGGCTCCGTGACGGGGTCGTAAAGCGACAGCACCGAGTCCCGCACGCGGTCACCAAAATCGGCGTAGCCAAAGACGCCGGACAGCACGTACAGCACGACGCAGGTGCCGGTGGCGCAGGTGGTGTAGAGGGTGAAGTGGAAGACCGTCTTGTGCTTCATCTCGAAGAAGATGTCGAATGCGTTCAGCTGCACCATAAGGCTGAAGAGAAACACCCCGAGCCCCTCCAGCGCCTCGTTGCCCGTGCGTATCGCCTTCATCTCGGCCCGGATGGTCGAGTCACGCATGCCGTGCGTGGCGGAGTGGACGATCATGCACACCACAAAGTACACAATGAAGAGCACGCCGAAGGTGGAGACGTAGCGCAGCGAGTTCACCTTCTTGGGAAACACCAGGGGCAGCATGCAGCACAGCCACACCATCGACGTGATGAGGCGGTTGCCCGACTTCGTCTTGAGGTAGGCTGGCGAGCTCTCCACGCCGAGGATGGGGCTGAGCAGCGTGCTGGCGGCGATGACGTAGGCGACAGAGCCGCCGAAGCACTGGATGATGATGAGGGCGGCGAGGAAGATGTCCGCACCGCGGCCGAGCAGGACACGGGCTGACATGGCGTAGCTGCGCAGCCCCGTCTTGAGCATCACCTTCGCCAGCAGGTTCATCGAGTACACCGTGCCCGCCGCGGCGAGGGCGAGGTAGATGCACGACATAACGATGCCGCTGAGGTTGAAGCCGGAGGGGATGGAGATGATGCCGGCGCCGAGAGTCGCGGAGGCGAGGTTGAAGGAGGAGGCCAGGAAGCCGCCAAAAGGAACCACCACGTTGAAGTAACGCACGATGGCGTCGAAGAAGCGCTGGGCTGCGTTGCGGTGGCGCGGCGGCTTCTGCGAGTCGTCGCCGTCCGCCTCCGCCTCCAACACGCCGTCCTGCGCACCGCCGCCCGCTGCTTTCCCGCCCGCCGCGATGTCGTCACGGCCGTGCAGGCGGTCACCGTCCAGCAGTACCTCTGACACGCCAAACGGCTCCACATCGATGCTGGACAAGTTGATGCGCAGGCGATCGTTGTAGTCGTCATCCTTGGGCTTGTCCTCCGCGGCGCTGGTGGCGTGGTGGGCCTGGTCGGCGAAGGCGGGCGGTGCGGCCTCTTGCGGCCGACCTCCCTCCCGCGGTGCCTGCTCAGGGAGCGCGTCTGGCTGCCGGCGACCGTCACTCATTGCTCGAATCCGTGTTTGTTGTGTGAATTCTTGATGTGTGAGAAGCAGGGAAGGAATAGACTGCGGCTGACCAGATAAAAAAAAGGAGACGTACTTAAAAGCAACCAAAACTAAAGATTCAGAAGAGGTTTGTATTTAAAATTGAATTTCTTTTTAGATAATAGTAACCTCAGCGAGGAGTTGACTGGGTATTCTACGTAAAAGTTGGGTTCACTATCGGAACAAGAGTTTAAGAAGAGAGGGCAAAATAGTAGGTTAAAATAAAGTACAAGCAGTGTTGACTTAAGAGAGAAATGGCATGAAGTACATAAATAAAGAGTAAAATCACGAAAGAAAAGGCATTTTCAGAGCGCGCCAGATATCGTTCCACTCGTCAGTGCTTAACACGTTCACAGCTAAATGCTTTTTACTTGCAGAGCTTTTTCAAATCAGTCCTTTGAGAAGCGTTTACTGTAAATCTCTCTAGCATCAAAGAAAAACCTCAAGGAAACGGGAGTGCAGCTAGTCTCTACAATTTGAAATCGCTTTCCTGCTTTTGCAAAACAGCATACATTTCACAGTGTAATTATTACTCACTTTAAACATCAAACACAAATAAAATCCTTTGTTTTTTACTCAATAATGCTTTCTCCCATCTTATGTATATGGAAAACTTTGCCAGAAAATAAAGAGGATTGTATTCTTCCTCTAGTAAAACAAGAGAAAAAACAGGTTTAAAAGCGCTGTTTGCATTGTCAATTTTCAAGCGGTTTTCAGCTGCGAAAAAAAAAAGGGACATCAATACTTTTTGCTTTGCTGATAATGACTTAAAAAAAAAAATGTTGTCTCTCAAGAGTCCCTAATTATGTCCCCACATAGATTTGACCTGAAAAGAGAAGGTGGTAACGAAAAGAAAAGCTTGATGAAAACACTTGGCAAAAAGGCAGAGGCTACCACATGAAACACATGGAGTATCAGGAAGGGAGGCTTTTCATACCCAGTATTCTAACGTGCAACGCTTCGCGGTATTAGCCACTGTTTGTATGAACATGCCTTGCTCTTCTTCACGCTTACCCTGTCTTCTTCTTGTCATCCTGCGCCATCTTCTTGGTCGCGGGCTTCTTCTCCGACGGCAAGCCCTCAGACTGGAAGGTGCCAAAGACCCAGTCCCAGAACATGATGTACTGGCCAAAGTTCACACGGGGCTGGCGGTGGTGGTAGTCGTGCGCGTTTACGTTGAACATGTACGGGATGTGGAAGTCCACGCGCGTGTGGTTCAGGCTGGCGAGGGTGCCACCAATGAAGATGAAGATGATCGCCGTCAGGGCGTGCACCTGGCCCACGGGGGTCATGCGAGTCAAGAGGTAGAGGGCCAGCAGGTGCACGTACTCACCCGTGACGTACTCGATCGGGTTGTCGTTGATGGCATCGCTGTTGCCGCGGAACGGCGACATCTGGCGATGGTGGTGCTTGTGAATCAGAGGGTAGATCGGTGGCCAGTGCAGAGCCCAGTGGAAGAGCGTGTAGAAGAAGTCGTAGATGATGAAGAGCGCGGTCAGGTGCACGGGCAGCCACAGCAGCGAGCGCTGCACCGCCGCGGTGTCAAAGAAGTTGATCGACATGCGGCTCAGCTTCGTGTTGACGGTGAACTTGTACATGTGGTAGACGAAGAGGGCGGTGATGGCCTTGGCAAAGGCAATGTAGACCTTGTCCTTCAACGTCAGCTTCTCCAGCGGCTTCACCCGCTCCGGAATGCGCTTCTTAATGACCGCGGCGATGGCAGGGATGACGATCATGTTGTAGAAGCCAAAGCCCACAAAGATGATGCCCACGAAAACGGCCTCAGCAGCGAACTTCTCCGTCGGCGTCAGCGACGCCATGTCGAAGGAGGCAAGCTTCTTGTACGCGGCTTCCATGGTGACGAGTGGAAACCGTTGGTTGAAGGAATAAAAGAGGAAAAAAGGAAAGAGGTTTCAAACTTTTTTTTTGATGGGGACAAAAGAGTGGAAAAGGAAAAAAAAGAAGCTTTAATGCTTTGTCTTTTTAAACTTCAGGACCGCTGCTGCAAAAGTTTTGCTTACGAAAGCAGTCTCAGCTTTTTAGATCAAGAAAGCAAGGAGAACAAAAGACAGTCTGAATCACTACGAAAGCGATGTGCAAAAGTTTTGGCTGCAAAATGCTTTTCTTGCTTGTTAGAAAAAAGAGAGAAAAAATCTAAAAGAGAGTTTGTTATAAAGGCTTTTGTCTGTGCGCGCTTCGAGAAGAAGAGGCGGGCGGCTACTCAAATTCAGTGGACCAAGGCAGTTGCTTGGGTTGACAGAAGAAACTAACACTTAAATGGACTGAAATAAGAAATTAAGAGAACAGTAAAAGAGGTAATGATGATAACAAATGATGATAGCTTTTCTATATCAGATGAGAGAAAGGCTGCGTGACGTGTGTTTGTGCAAATTAGTGAGAGTAGTAAGAGAACGAGGTATGGAAAGAAAGAAAAAGGTGGCGGTAAGAATAGAGAGAAAGCAACCACACAGAATCAAAGTCTGCCAAGTCAGAAAGTCGGAAAGCCAGAGTGCAAATTTTAACGGCTAGTTTCAAATATAGGCAGAATTCACTTAGTAGCTGCCAGAACGAGTTTGCATAGCAGAGCGGTGGTCCCAACTGTTGTAGAATGTCATGGTGCTGGTTGTGTTTTAGGTTTCTATTCAAATAATTAACAAAAGAAGCCCAGGGAAAAAAACCCTTATTGTTCTGCCGACATTAATTACTAAAAACCAAATACATTATTTTTAACACCAATTTATAAATCGTCTTCGACCTCATGGGCCCAGTCGAGAAGATCTTCTCCATTGAGAAAATTTCCAGCGGTTCTCACCGTCAACTCTTCCACCTTGTCTTCCGCCAGTGAGTCTTCATCAGCTAAAAATTGTTTTACTTCCACATTGTTGTGTGTCGGTGCGTGTGGCTCTGCAGCATGAGCGAAGTGCTCCGGTTGCTGCTCCTCTTCTTCCACAACATTGTGTGTGGGTGCGTGTGGCTCTGCAGCATTAGCAAAGTGCTCCGGCTGCTGCTCCTCTTCTTCGACAACATTGTGTGTGGATGC
>MDUD01004393.1:0-11498 GCA_002216565.1 Crithidia mellificae | reverse complement strand
GGCGCAAAAATGAAATAATACATTTAGGGAAAAAAAAAAACGATTGAACAGCAACTGCTGCAATCTCAAAAAGAGATGATAATGATGGCAGGATCACTGTTGATCTTCAGTTCACTATACATTAGTCAAAGCACAAAAGCAGAAAAAAATTGCAAATACATCGACCTATCAAACATGCTTACACGAAAACAAGAACAAGAGAGAAAGAAAACACAAGAGAATAAAGCAGAAAAAAAAGAGACACTAGTGAAGCGGGTGCGGAAGATCTGCATCCTGTCGCGTACGTGGGGAATACATTTTAGACACGCCTTGAAATGCCGCCGTGCCCTGAAGACGGCGCCGGTATCGTTCCCGCTCACCACGAGTCTGCATGTCATCGTACCGATCCGGCACAAAGTTGCCTCGGCGCTGCTTCGCCAACCGCGCGTGCAGCGGCAAGTTGCGCTGCGGCCAGCCACCGTGTGCGGGTCCGCTGCTCTGCCCCGACGCAGCGCCACCCTCGCCTTCGTCAAAAGCCAGCTTCTCGTAACCCAGCAAGATGTGTCGACTGTGACACTCCTGCACATCTGCGCGGACGAGCTGCAGCGGCATGAGCCGGCGCGATTTGGCGAGCCGCATGTAGTGATGCATGCGTCGCTGCGGCAGGTAGCGCAGATAGCGCGGACACGCCTCCTCGCTGGTGCCATCAGCGCTGCCGCCCTCACCGGGCGCGGCTGCCGATCCCTTCCCGCGGTACCACGTTGAGAGGGGCACAAAGGTGCGCGTGGTCGCCGCCCTCATCGTCGACGGTGCCCCG
Organism: Crithidia mellificae; assembly: GCA_002216565.1. Taxonomy (NCBI): domain Eukaryota; phylum Euglenozoa; class Kinetoplastea; order Trypanosomatida; family Trypanosomatidae; genus Crithidia; species Crithidia mellificae. The sequence goes on along the minus strand of MDUD01004393.1, from coordinate 10,702 downwards.
CTGCGCGAGAGCACCGTGCTCGTCATCGTGCCAGCTGGCGCGGTCATGAGCACGTTCGTGTCCGAGTAGTGCGGCAGCCAGCCGTGTACGCGGCCGACGCGGCGGTCCAGCAGGTAGATGAGCTTACGCAAGTTGATGACGCGCTGCTTTTCGATGGGCCACGAAGCCGCCAGGGCACGGTCCACCACCCGCCGCATCCGCCGCGCGGCCCGGCCACGGTTGCGCTCCTCCACGCTTCGCTGCTTCATCTGCCAAAGAGCCTGCATCTTCTCAATGATAGCGCGAAGCAGCAGCTTTGCTTTCATCTGCTCGTACAAGATGCGCTCCACTTCTGCCACGGCGTCAGCGCGCGACTTGCGCTGCGTGGCGGCGCTGGACTCGAAACGAGATCGCGTGGTGCCGCTCTGAGGCACAAGGGCGTGCGTGCTGCGCCGTGCCCCGCCCGCCGTCCACGGGCTCACAAAAGAAGGCAGTCGGTCCTGTCCGTGAAGCGCGAAGGGTGACGAGTGGCCTTGCTGCGAGTCCGCCGAGGAGCCGCCCACTGTGGCGTCGAAAACAGCAGAGGTGCTCCCGCTGTTCGTGTTGTTGTTGTGACCGGTCATGTTCCCGGCACCGTCGTTGTCGCGTGGTGTTGGCCGCGCATTGGGGTTAGGGATGGCGCTGCTTAGGTCAGCCGGGGACACCGGCGAGACGCCGTGCGAGTCGTCTGCCTCCTCCGCCGAATGGCTGTTGTGAAGCGGGTGGTTCGACGACGCCTGCTTCGACGCAGGACGCAACCCGCTGGACCCTGCAACGCTGTGCTGCGGCTGATTTTGTGCTTGCTGTGCTCCATGTGCGACGACCAGCACAGGCGGCAAGCCAAGCCCCGCGCTGTTTGTTGATTGGTTGGAGGCGCTGCTGCTGCGGCGCTGCTCCCGTGCAAACTCGCGCTGCAGCTCTGCCGTGGCCTGCTGCATGAGCTCGGTCACCACGGCGTCGTAGCGGACCGGGTCAAGCATAAAAAGCTGCCGGGCTTCATCCTGCAGCTCATCCACTTCGGAGCGCAAGGCACCCATACCACCACCGCTGCTATTGCTGCTGGCTGTGGGCTGACTGCCGCGCATGAAGCCACTGCCAACGCCGCCCCCCGCGAACTTTCCACCCGCCGGGCCACCAGCTTTTCCGGCTTCGCCGCGTTGCGGCCGCATGACGGCCTGCAGGAAGGTCTGCACGTGTGTGATGGTGCGTGCATCGGTGGCCGCCTCCGCCGCAGGGCCGGTCGTGGGCAGCACGGAAAAGTGTTCCTTGAGCGCAGGTTGCGCCGACACGGCGGCGTTCACAGAAGCCGCCGCAGCGTCTCCACGGCCAGCCTGCCCGCTTGTTCGGCGACCCTGCACGTTAGACGACTGGCTCTGCGGGCGTGCGTCAGAGCTGCCCGACGCGGTCGCCACGCTTCCCTTTACACGTGGGCCAAGCGTGCTGTTGACCGCTTCCTGTGGCAGCAAAACGTGTGCCTTCACGCCGCCGCCGCTCTGCTGCACCAACACGGGAGGCAAAAACGGCACGGAGTTCTCCGCCGCGTTGTTCGCCGCAGTCGTGCTCGACGCAGCCGCGTTGTTATTGTTGCTGCTACTGCCCTTGTGCGTGGCGCTGGAGGACTGTCCCCGCGTGGACGCAGCGCCGGAGGGGTGATGCGCAGGGCTTGACGTCGCCAGCGGCTGCGGCAGCTTTACGTGCAGCAGCGGGTCGGCCGGGCTGGTGGGATCTGAAGCGCGGCGCTGCGAGGGAGACGGCGCAGACCCAATGGCAGCCCCCATCGAAGCCTTCTCCTCATCTTTGCCCGGAGAAGGGGACGACGTCTCCGTGCCGCGAAGCTTCTCTGCCTCTTCGGGGGCAATGTCAAGTCGAAAGAGGCCACCGTTGTACTGATGCGCCTCCTCCGCCCGCATAGGACGGGAGGTGGCGGACGAGATGGTGAGCGATGGAGCCGCTTTTGTGCCCATCATGGATTTGGGCGGCTCTGCTGTGCGGGAGGCCAGCGTGTCCGGCTTGCGAGTGGCTGTGCGTGGCGGAGCGGTGATGATTGCGTGCTGTGGCGGCAGCGGAGGTGATCCCGCAGACGCCGGGCTCTGCGGCGCTGCCTGCTGCGGTTGCTTATCCCCGTCCGGCCGTGCAGCGGGAGGTGAGGTTTCGCCAGCTGTCAACGCGTTGACGTCGGGGCCTGTCTCGCCTCCTTCGACGTGGCCGGTCTGCTGCGCGGCTGCCTCAAATGCGCTTTCAGTTCTGTCCGCTGAATGCTGAAGTCTCTGACTCGTACCCTGTTCACCTGTGCTAAGTAAAACTGCGTCTTTTGCGCCTCCGTGAAGCTCCCCGTCTTCTGGGAACTCGGCGTCATCCTCTTCCATGACTTGCCGGAGCAGCTCAGAAGCCACCGCATCAATTGCCGCTGCTGTTGCTGCCGGACTCTCCGCACCAGCTGTGCCGCCCGTCTGTGGTCGACTTCCCTCTTTTGCCGCCTCCGCAACACCGATGCTCGTCATGCCGCCACTGATGGGTCGCACCGCAGCGGCGTCACCATCGAACGAGTTGCCGTCGTGATTTGGTATGGTGGCCAGCAGCGCAGCTGCGGGTGAGTCGGTGGTGGACGCCGCTGCTGCCTCCCCACCTTTTTGCCCTGGCTTTGTTCCGGCCGAACTCGGTGGAGTGGAACCCTGCGCTCCGGTCTCGCCCGCCAACCAGGGAAGCTCTTCCTCCTCTGCCCACAGTACAGTGAGCACCACGGCGTTCTTCTCCACCGCCTCCAGCTCCGCGTGCGGGTGCGGCACACCCCACTCCTCCACTGGACGCGGTCTTTCCTGCAGCGGTGGCGTCTTCGGCAGCGGCGTGCCTTCAGCAGGGTGCCCGCCCGATGTGCTGGCGAGCATCGGCGCGTTCTCTTTTCGGAGAGGCGGGAGGCTACCGAGTGAGGTAGTCGCTGCTGCGTCACCCTTCGTTCCTCGGTCTGGCCCTACAGCGGCGGCTGTGGCGGCACTCGTGGTCAGAGACGCGTTTGCGATGACGGTGGGTGGCGTTTTGCCCGCCTTCGCCTTTGCCGCCGCCTCATTTGCACGCGCCGCCGTCTTCTTGCCGCCTGTCGGGCCGCTCTTCCCTTTCTTTGTTGCCGTTGACAGTGAGGCGCCTTTCGAATTACCCGCAGAGATGATTGGATTGCTCATCTGCGGTGACCCTGCCTCTCCCTGCGAAGTCATCGCACCCGGCAATCCTGTTTCAGAGGCGAGTGCCGCGTCGGTCGCTGAGGCCGCACTCTGCGCAAAAGGGCTCTGCCCAGTAGCAAGCACGGCGGCGCTATCCAGCGATGCCGATCGCGAGCTAACGTCTCCAGGGGACGGAAAGGTGAAAGGCATGGAGGCGACAGAGTTGGCACGCGAGCCCTCGTCGTCGTCGTCGTCGTCCTCGGCCGTGTTGGCGGTCGCTGCGCTGCTGTACTCAAAGGCCTTCGCAAAGGACGAGGCTTTGTAGCGCTTCACGGGTGCAAGCGTGAAAAGCGATTTTGGCGCCGCCCCACGCTCCACCGCGACGGTGACGACGGAAACCTTGTTCTTGGTCGTAACGGCCACTCCGTCTGCCGGGGTAAACTTCAAGTTCAGAAGACGACGTGGGTTGACCTTCACCACGGCAACAAGCGGCGCTGCAGCATTGCCTGCATTCTCACTCGCCTGTACGGTGGAAGGACGTGCTCCGTCCAGCCGCTCCACGCGCAGCTCGTAGCGCAGGTAGCTCTCCGCCCCTGCACCTGCCGACCCGAGGCGGCCCTTGCGCTTCTTGGTGCCCCCTGTCTTGTCATCCCCCTGCGTGGACCCGTTTGCGGTTGCTGGCGTGCGGGCAGGGACGGAGAAGCCGACGAGGGTAAAGTAGAGCTTGCCGTCTGCAATGCACTCACGCGTCAGCTCCGTCTCCACCTCCGCCGCCGCTGCTGCTGCGGCTGTCGAAGATGGAAATGGGGCGGCCCCGTCAGGCGCCACCGATGGAGGTGCCGCAACCGCGTCTCTTTCTTCTGCCGCGTCCTTTGCCGCCTCCGCTTTCTCCTCTAGTGAAGCCGGTGAGGCCGGTTCACTCGGATGTAGCGCGGCTTTTACGGGAGTGGCGTGTCGCGGCGACTGCGCAGACGGCTGCGACGGCCGCTCCTTCTCGCGAGTCGCATTACCACCTTTGCGGCCCGTCTGCCCAAAGGTGTCCAACTCCTCCCCCTCCACCCGGCGCCGCTGCGCCTCGTCGCGTGCGCGCTGCGCCGCCTGCTGCTGCCGCCGGTGCTCCTCCAGTTTTCGGTCCAGCTCCGCCTCGTAGTCGTCCTCGCCCTTCTCCCCCGCCCCACCGGACAACTCCCGGCGGCGTTCATTGATGAGGTGCATGTAGTCGTACAGGGTGCGCAGCTCGTGAAGATCCTGCAGGAGACCCGCGCGCAGGTTGCGCAGCTCCGCGCCGAGCAGCGAGGGGCCACCTCCACCCCCACCAACACCATTAGGGCCATTGTACCCTGTCCCATTCGCAGCGGACGAGGCCGAGGTGCCGTCGTGGTTGTGGCCGCCCTCGGTGAAATGCAGTGGCTGACGCTTGCCGGCGGAGTTTCGCGCGGCCCCTGAGCCCGGGCGGCGCAGACCTTGATAGCCCCCACCAGGAGAGGGCGGGCTGTGCTTGTACAGCTGGCCGGACCCGTCCAACCCGGCATCGCTGGCGCGGTTCCGCCGCTTGCTGCCACCCCCACCGTTGCGACCCGCTGCGCTCTCTGCGTCGCTGTCCAGTCCACTGCCGTCGTCGCCGTCGTCGTCCTGCGAGTCCGTGCTGCCGTCGCGGCGCGGCAGAGGGCGAGAGGACAGAGAGGCGTTCTTCGACGGCGCCGTCAGCGGCCGCCGCTTCTTCCGCGGCTTGCCGGAGTCCGCCTCCACGCTCAGCTCGTACTGCGCAAGGATTTCTGCCATGAAGCCAAGCAGGTTCAGGCCCGCGCCGGCGGCCGATTCGTTCTGGCTGGGCTCCTGCTTGCTGCCACCATAGACTTTAGTGACTCCGTCGTCCGAGACGCTGTCGTGCAGGGAGAACGGCACCATGCTTGGCTGGCTCAGCGTACGGGTGTAGGAGGACGATAAGTCGGACTCCGCCGATGGCGCGCGCTGGCCGGGCTTAGGAGACAGAGAGAGGATTGTGGCGAGGCCGTCGCCACCTTTCCCCGGTGAGGCACCCGCAGCGTGCTTGTGTCGCGCGGCCTGCAGAATGGATCGCCGGTTGGCGGCGTCCAGCATATTGCCGTTCAGCGCACCCGGCAGCAGCGGGTCCAACGGCGACGTGTCGGCAAAGCCCGTTGCTGCTGCCGCTCGCGCCTCTGCGGGTACATCCGTCACCAACTCCGCGTCCACGCTCTCCAGCAGCCACTCCATGCGCTCCTGATTCGACGAGACCTCCCGCACGTCAATTTGGCGCTTCTTGTGCGCCTGCTTTCGTTGCTGCAGCAGCGTCAGCGCCGGCGGCGGCGTGCCTTGACCGCCGGCTGCCCCAGCCGCACCAGCGGAGGCGGCAGCGGCGGCCATCGCCATGGAGACGCTGGAGACGGCCCGCATGCGATTGCTCGCCTCAAACGTCGTGGTTGACCCGCTCGCCTCCAACTCATCCATGGCGTCCTCCTCGGCCTCAAGGCGGTCGGTCAACTCATCCTCCACGAGGTCGAGCTGCGACTGCAGTTGCTGCACGAGGCGGGTTAAACTTTGGCTGTCCAGCGCGGTGGCGCCGCCGGCGCTGCCGAGAACGCCGTTGCCGAGGAGGTTGGTGAGGAGCTGGCGCATGCGGCGACGTACCGCACCCGCCTCAATGGAGAGCTGCGTGTCTGCGTCTGCCATGCTACTCGCACTGCCGCCGCGCTTCCGCGGTGGTGGGGGGGATGGTACTGCGGCGGCGTTGCTTGACGGTGATGCAGTCGCCGCTGGCGTAATCGCTGCCGTCGTCGCTGTGCTTCGCAACAGCGGCATGGAGCGCTTTTCAAGGCTCTCGGCCAGCTCTAATGCGTCTTCAATGTCGGCTTCAAGGTTGGCGCGGCGGCCCACCAGCAACATCAGCTTCGCGTGCTCCTGGGCAAGAACGATGGCGCTGCGTTCTTCTTCCGTGCGCACCTTGCGCGGGGGAGGGGCCCCGGTGGACATCAGCGCGGCGGCTTGGCTTACCGCCGTGTTCGCCTTCAACGCGGCCTCATTGTACGTGTTCGTCGTGCCGCGCTTCACGAGGCGCTGCTGCGAGGGGCCGCCGCGTGCAGGTGTACGACCGACTTCACCGCGCCGCGCGTTTGCTCGCGTCGCAGTGGCAGGCGCGTTGAACGTTGCCGCTGCTGCTGTGGTTGTGGTTGTATCGCCCTCAAAAAAGCTGCTTTGACGGGCTTCGCTGAGGCTGCGCTGTGCACTACCGGACTGGCTGGACGACGCGCTACGCCCGCTGCTTGGACGACTTCCCCCATCAAGACCACGGCGAAGCGGTAGCTTGCCCAAACCTTTTGCATTTGCATGCGGCCCCGCGGCCAGTGGTGAAAGCACCATGTTGGATGCGGCAGCCGCGGCGGCACTGCTTCCCGTGGCGCCTGCTGCTGCTGCTGCACCTATAGCGCGTCCAGTGCTACCCTGACCACTTCTCGTGAGCGAAGAGGAGGCGAGCTCCATCGAGCTTAGGTTCGGCGGCGCGGTGGCGGCGAGTGGGTCGCTTGGGGCGCCTACCTGATGGCGCCAACGACGGGTTGCGGAGGCCCCGTCCTCGCCGCGTGCATGCTGCTGCTGCGGTTGCTGTGAAGGCAGTGGTGGAATCTGCTGCTGCACCGGCGTGGCGGCAAACGAGTTTGCTGCTGGCACCGCCGCCAGCGACGAGGCCACCGCGCTCGCAGGACGCGATGCGGCGCGGCGGGCTCGAAACGACGCCGTGCGACCGCTCAAGGCGGCCTTCTCCGCCGGGTCAGGGCTGGCCCGCCGCACAAAGGTGTTACCGAGCCGCTGCAGATAACGGGAGGCCACGACGTCCTCCGGGTTCTGCGACGTCACGAAGCGATGCGGCAGGTGCGAAGACGTGACACTTCGCAGGTCCTCCGTGGCGAAGGTGCCAGCGGACGGCGACGGAGCGAGGGAGGACACCTCCGTGCTGCGACGTCGCTCTCTGTACATCACGTTGCGGAAGCACAAAAAATGTGCAATGTGGCACGTGGCTGCTTGCGCCGCAATAAACAGAAAAGGCGGTTTCAGATATGGAAAGGCGGCAAGACGCTAAAGGTTGTGAATTTTACTGCCCTGCCTGAGCACCTGATTTGCCTTGCTGATGTAAATCGCAAGTAAGTGAGAAAGAAATTCAAGGAGAGAAAATTAAAACACGTAGGTATGTACAGAAAGGGAAAAAAGAGATTTGTAGTGTGACTTTGAATATAAAAACGCGCAAGGAACTTTTTTGGTGAGTGTTTTTTTGTATGTACAGGAAAAATTCTAGATAAAAAATTGATTGACTGGAGAATTTAGCTTGCGTGTTTCTTCTTTAAGCCTGCGCTGCTGTGCAGATGCAAGCGTTTTGTTTATGAAGGTGGAGTGTGAGAAGGGAAAGGGAAAGTTATCGTTGAACTTAGGGGCCAACAATCTGTTAAAGTGTATGAAGAATGTGAACAAGTGCAACCTAAAGCTTTTTGCTTGACCGTTTTTCGAGAAGCTCAGCATAATCGCAATTATTGCATGCATTGCAAACGCCTTGACGTAATTTAGAGTGATAAAGAGTGTCACATTGCTTCGTTGCCGCAACGTTGCAGAGAAACACCCTTTTGGTAAAGTAGCGAGCAGGAAAGCCAAAACATCTCAACAAAGGGATCAAATTGTTTCAAGTTGCAAAACAAACAGATTTATCTGTAGAATAATGAGGACCAGAGAAAAAAAAAGCATTTGTAACGACTTGAGAGGGTCATTTACACTTGAAAACTGGATCCCTTTAACCGTCAAACGAGATTGGAATTGTGATGCAGTGTGGGGCGACAATGGTTTCTTTGAGAATTGCACGCAGTTCGTGTAGCACAAACTGAGACACCTCGTGCTCGTTGACGTAGGCGCCGTTGCCGCCCTCGCCGTTGTCGTCGTCCGACACGCTGCTGCTGCCAAAGCGAGAGTAGAAATCTGTCGAGGATGCGCCGTAATCCACATCATCGTCCTCCTCCTCTTCATCCCCGCCAAACGTCGCCGTGATGCTCAGTCGGTTTACCACCGACGAGGAGAGCGGGCCGTGCTCCAACCAGACCTGGCACACGTTGTTGCGCACGTTGATGCACAGGTAGCAGTCAAGGTCGAGGTTGGCGAGGTAGAACATCATAGGCAGGCTCACACGCAGCGCCACCGCGCCAAGGCGAATCTCGTGCTGCACCGCTGTGTTCAGGGACAGGTGCAGGGCGCCTCCGTAGGTAATGTGAAAGCGTATGTGCAGCCCACCGTAGCCTAAAACGGAGGCGAGCGCATCGGTGGTTTCGGGCTGACTTGGAAACTGCGAGAGCGACGCGGAGGCCTGTGTCTGCTGCGCCGCTCCACTGGCGTATCCCGCCGCATTCGCGTTGCTGACGATGTGTGGCGTGTTCACGCCCGTGGCGGAGTGCGAAACGGTGAAGTCGTGCGAGCTCTCGCTGTTGTTGTCTGCGCCTCCATCACCGCCGATAGTTGCGTTTGCAGCGGTGGTCACCGCCGTCGCTGCCGCTGTTGCTCCCGCTCCGGCTGCTGTCGCCGCCGTTGTCGCCGGGTAGCACCCACCACTGAGGTGGGCCGTAGAGGACGCCATGCCGGTGTCCGTGGAGGCAACGTGGCTCAGCGCGTACGGCGAGGCGTCACCAAAAGGGCCACTGTTAGGAGCAGTGGTGATGCTACTCGCCGCGCTAAAACCTCGCTGCGGCGGTTGCTGTTGTTGCTGCTGCGACGACACGCGGTTGTAGCCCGGCGGTCCATCCGTTGCGTTGTCAAAAGCCACAATCTCCACAAAGGGCGGCGTGGTGCCCCACTCCACACTGCCCACCTCAAGGTAGACAATAGGTGGCACCTTGTGCGGCGCAGCTACACCGCCTTTTACGACTCCGTTGCTGCTACTGTTGTTGTGATTGTTGGCAATGTTCCTCTCGTTTTCACGAAGGAGTAGCGATGGCGAGCTTGGGGCAGCGGCGCCGGCAGCCGTCGCCCCAGTTGCTGTGGATGTGGCCTGACCAGTGGAGAAGCCACGGGCAGGGGTGTTGTTACCACCAACAGAGTAAAAATCGTTGGCACTCGTCGGGACGGGAGAAGGAAGGCCGCTCCCCATCGCGCTGCTGTGGTTATTGTTGTTGTTATTGTTGCCACTGAAAGGTACACCACCACCCCCACGCACCGCCACAGCACCGTATCCTGCCGTTGCACCACCAGCACCACTCCCTCCAAGGCGGGCACCGTATACGCCACCGTCATCGTTCGGTGGTCCACTCACACCGCTCAAGTTGTTTGTATCCACGCGCAGAGTGGCCAGAGCCCCTGTCGAAGTGTTGTTGTTGTGCGTGGTACTGCCACTGCCGCCAACGTAGTGTTGCGTTGATGCCTGCGACGGCAGCGCAGTGGTCAACCCTCCGCCGACGGTGCTGACGTTCGCAGAGACGCCGCCACCTGCGATAGCCCCAGGGCCGGGTAAGGTGTTGCCCGTGAGGTTTGTCGCTGGGCTCGATGACAGAAACGGCGAGCGTGCGCTGAAATCGGCAGCGCCAAATACGCCACCGTACACCTCACGAGGTGAGCCGTGCGCGCTGACGTTTGACGACGGATCGGCACGTATCGGGTCCATCATGGCGGTGCTACGGTTGTTGTTGTTGTTGACTGCGCCGTTGCCGCCAATTCCACCGGTCACACCGACCAGAGAGGGGAGCGTCGTCGCGCCGCCGTTGAGTTTGCCGGCATTGCCGCTGCCTGAAAAAGCCTGTGAAGCTGTCGAGGGCGGGGAGCTGTGATGAGAGGCATCGACTGCTGCTGCAGCAACAGCATTACTCCCTCCGGCGTTTTTATTGTTGATGCGCTCCACCACCTCTGCGAGACGTTTGTTAATCAGTTGCCGCAGGGCTTCCGCGCACGTCTCGTCGAGTCGACTCCAGTTGAAATGGAGAGACATTTTGTGGCACTAGAAAGTCAAACAAGGAAAATAAAGACTCAGTAAAACGCTTTCTGTGTAAGCGGGAGTAACCACTATCCAAAAAGTTAATTTTTTATATGAAGCGTACAGCTGTTGAAGGACAGGCTATAAGATTATGAAAAAGACACTCATGTAACGATAAAGCTCAATGCTTCTCTGTGGAAGCTGCAAGAGCACGGTCGCCAAATAGTAGATGCAGAAAGCTGTATGTAAGCCAGAATAAAAAGTGGAAGAAGATAAAAAGGAAGGGAAGAAAAAAAAAAGAAAAACTGGGGCAGCGATGAACAATTAGACGCGTAATCCGCTGAAAAGCGCATTGAGTCAAATGCGATGCGTTGCATCTTCAAACTTCGTGTGTTTCTTTACATGGGTTAGCCTCCTTCAGATTGAGACGACCAGATAGTCAGGAATTGTGCTCTGTCAATTTGAACAACACAAAAATAGGAAGACACCTCGTTCAGAGTAGTATGTTGTGTAGTCCGCATCCGCAAGAACAACTGCAAACACACAGAGTTGTGATACGACTAGTAGCGGCAGCTTATAC
>MDUD01004390.1:0-16405 GCA_002216565.1 Crithidia mellificae | reverse complement strand
GCGGAGTCATCGCTCTTCAGACAGTTTTGCTCAGCCTTTCTCTCTTTAATTTGTTTACTGCTTTCCGCTTTCACATCTTTTATCGACGAGCTTTTGCAGTTCAGGGCAGCTGTTCTACACTGCAAGACGAAATAAAAAATTTTTTATAAGTCCTTTGTCTGAGCCGTACTGAAGCGGTTGCCAGCAAGAGACCCTCTGCGTCGTGTAAGCAGACACTAGGTCACTTAAAAAAAAGGCTTTTTTTGTCGAGTTGTTGTGGAAAGCTTGTACTGTTGTTTTTTGTTGAGCGTTGTCATCGTATTTTTTTTTTCCATTCGCTTTCCCTCTCCTTTTTTTTTTTAACACAGCATTTGTACAAAAATCTTTTCACTTTTGTCCCTAAAAGTTTTGTTTTTCTTTGTGCGGCATCCGTTTTGTGATTTTTTTTATTATACATATTTGCCTTGCCAGCACCATAGCTTGCACGTTTTGTGTGCCTGCCTGTTGTTGCTCTGTTTTACTCTTAAAAACATAGGCAATCTTATTTTCTTTTTCTTCCTGCGCGTCTTTTTTCCCGCAAAGTTGGTTTGCCGTAGATAGAATACATAAGAGACACACAAAAAATATAATTTTAGATAGAAAGTAAAAGAAAGAGCTTCAGTTGCTTCTACACGAGCACCATCCACTAGGTCTCTATTCTAAGCTGAAATTTACATAAATTTACGACGAAACAACAGCAACAACAACAAAAAGGATGACCTCGCGCGGCGAGCATATTCGGCTGGACAAAGGCTCCATCGTGAAGCACCACTACGAGGTGGTGACCTCGGTCGGCTCTGGCAACTTTTCCAAGGTCTACCGTGTAGTGGATTTGCAACTACCACCGAAAGAGCAGAAGCGCAAGCCACTGGCGATGAAGGTCATCAAGAAGGAGTACAGCAGCGACGCCAAATACGAGAAGCAGATGCTGATTGCGCTGCACAAGAACGACAAGAACCACAACGCGCGTGTGTCAAAGATGTACGAATGCTTTGTCTTCCAGGAGTGTCCGGTTTTCATCATGCCTATTCACGGCCCGAGTATCCGTAGCCGCCGCCTCGGCATCAACCGTGGCGTCGTCACGCGCGAGAAGCTGATGGAGTTTGCCTTTGACATTTTAGAAACAATGGATTTTGTGCACTTCCAGTGCCACATGGTGCACACCGACCTAAAGCCGGAGAACATTCTCATCGCAGACAGCAACGTTGCGGAGAATTCGATGGGTGATGAGTGGGTGGTGTGCGACTTTGGCAGTGCGTCGCTCTGGCGCATGGACAAACTGGACTCTGACCTCATTTCCACCCGTCCGTATCGCGCACCGGAGGTGGTGTTGGGCAACAAGTGGCACTACGCGGCCGACATGTGGAGTGTTGGGTGCATTCTGTACGAGGTCGCGGTGGGCCACCGCCTGTTCGAAATTCGTGATGACCTCACGCACCTGCACATGATGGATCGCCGCATCGGCAGGCTGCCCGAGGCGTTCACGAAGGGCGCCAAGTATTCGTCGAAATTCTTCAACGCACGCGGCGAATTCCTTTCCACACCAGATGTCATTCGCTTTGGCAAGTGCCGGCTGACGTCCATTCGCGACATGTTCCGCGACGACCGTGAGTTCTTGCACCTTCTTGAGGGTCTCCTTGTTTACGACCCATCGCGGCGTATGACGGCAACAGAGGCTTTGGCGCTGCCGATGTTCGACAACATCAAAGCTGCACGCGAGCGACGGCAGCAGCGCGAGGCCGAAGAAGCAGAAGCGCGTCGTCAGCGCCGCCGTGCCGCCGCCGCCGCCGCTGCTGCTGCCGGAACCGGCGGCAGCGCCGCGCTTAACGCGACGAACACCGGCAGCGACTCCCTCATGTCTACTATCAATAGCCTGGCCGGAACGCTGAACCCGCGCGTGTCGGATCAAGCAGATCGCAACGCCGAGGAGGCTCAGAAGATGCCGCGGTCGACGCTGAACTCGGCGGATGACGTGACGGCGGCTGCAGCCGGCAAGGCTGCCCCTGCGCCAAACACGGCGTCGCGTCCGACGACGACCGTCACGAACGTGACCTCCGCCAACACGAACACGAGCACGATCAGCGGTGCGACCGCAGCGGCTGCGAATGCGGGGTTGAATGAGGACACTCAAGGCACCGAGACCCCCCTCACCGACCGCTCCGCCGCGGAGACGGTGGCGTCTCGGGTGTCAGTGCAGGTGTCACCGGGCAAGGAGGTCGGCAAGACGCGCAGCGGCCGCAGCAACACTGGCAGCGCCTCGCCGCACTCTGCAACCGCGAGTAGTGGCAACGCCGTCCCTGCAGGTGCGGGCACGTCTTCGACCAAGTCCGGCAAGCCGCGTGCGCGTGCCGTCAGCACCCCTGCAGGGCTCTCGAAGAGCACCAGCAGCGGCACTGCGGTGGGCGGCCACACCGCCTCCACGGCAGCCACGGCGGCGACCACGAGTAGCGGGGTGGTCACAAAAGATGTGCCGAACCAGCGCCCCGTGGTGGACAACCACCGCGCCTCCACCGGGTCCCTGACGCCGTCCGCCAGCACCACGGTGGTGCCAAAATTAGCCCTGAACCGACTGACAGCGGGCGACGTCGACAATTCTGCCAACGCAAACGCATCGACGACCGCAAAGGCGCCGCGCACGGCCGGCAGCGGTGGCAGCGGGAGTGGCGGACTGAAGAGCAGCGGCTCCGGGCCATCGGAGCGAAAGTCCTCGCTGCGCACGGCCTCCCCTGCCACGGAGCGCGGGGCGGCCACGGCGAACTCACCGTCGTCGCACAAGTCGAAGTCGTCATCGAGCCATACCCCTCGTAAGGCGGGCCGCACCTCACGGCGGGAGAGTGGGGCGAGCAGCACCGATGAGGCGGCGGCATCGGCGGTGAATGCGGTGAAGCGCAAGTCTACCGCGGCTCTTGAGGGACTGACGTCAGTTGTCCCGCACGCACCGGACACCGTCGCGGCCGGCCCCACCGGGTTGACCCGCAACACGCGTGGCGCAATGACGACGCCTGCGTCAGAAGCGCCGCGCAAGACGCCCACGCCGCCACCACCACCATCCGCACCACAGCAGGTGAAGGCCGCCCCTGCGCCTGGGTTCGCTGCGTCACCGCTTGGGGACAGCCGCAGTGCGGACCCGGCCACGGCAAAGCAGCTGACAAGTAGCACGATCGCTCCTACCACCACCTCCGCTGCGAGCGCAACGAAGCCAGCGACGGCGGTCACCCCCCTTCGCAGCCTCGCTACGGGCACTCCGGTGGGCCATCAATCCCCGCTGGAGCGCGGCGTGACGGCGGTGGGGATGACCACGCGGTCCGAGGCCCCTGTGGACATCCGCAGCCCCGCCTCGGAGGGAGACGAGGACGTGAAGAGCGACGCAGCCCTTGCGGTGACCGGAGAGGAGGAGGAGGAAGAAGGGGAGCGCCGCACACGCGATCCGGCCGACGCGTCAGAGAAAGAGGGCGACGAAGACGCGAACGGTGACGACGGTGAGCAGCAGCAGGGTCTCCCGCGCCTCCAGCTTCACCGCAAACGTGGCACTAATGCCTCCTCCTCTTCCGATGATGAAGGCGATGATGGGGATGGGGCAACGAGCGGAAGCAATTTGCCTTCACCCGGTGCCCCCACCAACCCGGATGGCAGCCCACGTGCCACGGACTACCGCAGCCCGGTGCGCCACCGCCCTCCGGTGGTGACGCCGACGGACGACACTTCAGGGCAAACCTCGCCTGATGCGCGGCGGCGCTCCACCCTCTACGCAAGTGTCTCCAGTGGGGAGTGGGCGAGCATGGAAGCGGCGGCGGCGGCGGCGGTGGCGGCGAGCGCATCGACGGCTGCGGCAGCGCCCACACACGCCGCATCCCCCACCACTGCGACCTCTGGTGCGATTTCCAGCGGCCACGTGCCTGCGCGGACAGCGGAGAAGCCGCACCCTCACCCCTTTCCGCAGACGCAGCCGGCGCCAAATTTAGCCCTCAACTCCCCGCGCAGTGACGGCCACCGCACCCCACGCGAGGTCTCTCCCGCACCGATCAACGGTCGCACCAACTCACCCGCGCCCACCGCCCGACGAGCATCGCAGCAGCAGCCGGTGTCCGCCGCCGCCGCAGCGGAGGCGGGTGCATCGGCCGCTGGCAGGGAGCATGACGGGCATGTGCTGGCGAGCACCGTACCCATTGTGCGCGGGAACAGCCGCAGCAACTCGCTCGTCAGCACCACCGTCTCGAGCCCGAATCCTGACGCGCTGGCGCGCACAATGGGGCCGAGTTCGGCGACGGCCTCCGCCACCGCAGCAGCCCTGGCGCCGGCCCACGAAGGGGTGGGCGTGAGCGGCGCCTACCCGGCCATCCTTCGCTCCCCACACGGTGGCAGCAGCCTGACGCCGCGTGCGTCGACGGCGGGCGCGCGGCCCTCAATTCACGCCGCCTCTGGGGGACTCGCCGCCACCACCCCTGCCCCGGCCACGCCGACCGCAGCGGTGACCCCCGGCAGTGGTGCGACCCACGCAGCCGCGTCTCCGTCGATGAAGCCCGTCATCAACGTGTCGGCCTCCCTTGACCGGCTCAAGTCGGTGACGCCGTCGAGCAGCGCGGACATTCGCGGCCCCTCCGCGATTCCCGTGAGCGCCTCGCGCCTCACGGTGGTGAAGCCGGGCCCGGCATCGCTCAACAACAGCCTCGGTGCCAACGGAAACAGCAGCAGTGGCGGCAACATGACGATGAACAACACCGGCAGTGGCATTCCCGAGCACCCGATCTCACCGCACACCCTCGCGCCTATGCCGGCGGCGCCGCACGGGGCGAATGGAGTGCCGCACCCGCCCGACGCGGTGGCGCGCTCACGTGAGCGATCGCTGGTCGCGGACGGCGCCGCAAGCCACAACGCGGTGAACGCAGCCGCTGCTGCGTCTACTGGTGAGCGTGAAAAAACGGCGGCGTCTCGTCGCGGCAGCACCAACTCCCCTCACCTTGGCCTCAACGCCACGTCCGACGCGGTGACACCGAAAACGCCGCTGCCCTCCACAGCGGCCAGCGCAGGTGGAGGCAACGGCGTGAACGTGAACAACAACAATAACAGCGGCGGAGCTGCGGGTGCTGCGGGGGCCAATGGCACGACAAGTCTCTCCTCGTCCTTGTCGTTGCCCAGTACTTCGACTCACCCCACCCTGGGTGTGGTGCGGCAGCGCAGCGGCAGTACGCACCTCATCCCGGGCCACCCCAGCACCGCCGGCGGGCTCGAGAGCAATCCGGCGCTGACGGCCTCGCAGCTGGGCGTGTACACGCCGCGTGGTTCACGAGTCCTGCAGGAGCACCAGTCAGGTGTGTCGGGTCGCAGCTCCGCCACCCTGCCCTCCGTGGTCACCGGAGGCAACACGAACACCAACAATCACAACAGTGGGGCCGCACCTGCTATGCATCACCACCACGTCCCGACTACGACGCCCACCTCGCCGCCGCCGCCGTCGCGTGGCGGCCGCACCAGCTTTTCCCTTGCCACACCGAGCGCGGCGGCGGCAGGTGACGGCGAGGCCGTCAGCGGACGCACCACGGAGCACCTGGAGAGCCGCCCCACCACACCCCGCGGCAGTGGGAGAATGAGTATGAAGTCACTCGATTTGCAGCAGCTGCATCCAACTGCGGTGGGGAGTGCGGCCACCGGTGGCACGCGCCCGCC
Source organism: Crithidia mellificae (assembly GCA_002216565.1). Lineage (NCBI taxonomy): Eukaryota > Euglenozoa > Kinetoplastea > Trypanosomatida > Trypanosomatidae > Crithidia > Crithidia mellificae. The sequence continues at coordinate 10,723 of MDUD01004390.1, read as the reverse complement.
GCGGTCGTCCATCAGCGCGGCGAGCACCGCCGGCCCGTCTCCTGCTGCCCCTGCCGCCGGCTCGGGCGGAAAGTCGCCGCGTTACAGCGCGAAGCTGGGCGGCGTCTCATCCAGCCACGGTGGCCAGGCAGCGTTGAACGCGTCAACGGGCAGCCTCCACCTCGGTGTCACCCGCTCCCCCCGCAAGCCCGTCGCACCTGGGGCACAAAACAACACTAACAACAACGCTGCACACGGCAGTCCCTCGCTGATGGCGTCGGTGGACAGCGTGAGTGCGATATCGCTGCGCAGCCCGCGCAGCTCGAGCCGCGTGACGACGTCGCCGCGTGGGTCGGGGACGCGAAAGGACACCTCAAAGACGGTTTCCCCTCGCCGAGCGTCGCTCTCGCCGCGTGGAAAGGCAACTGCCCCCGCTGCCGCAGCAGGCCACAGTCACGGCAGCAGCAGCAGCCATCCGCCCCACAGCAGCTCGGCGGCCTCGGTGGCGGCGTCAGAGACCGCGTCGACAGGGGCAGGCGGCGTCTCCTTGAGTGTGCCGATGCAGCCTCTGCCGCAGCAGCCTACGCCGACTCAGCCCGCCCCCGGGACCCGCCTCTCGCAGCCGCGACGCAGCATCACTGTTATCAGCAGCAAGCCGTCCTCCTCCGGGCAACTTTCGCGGTACTCGAATGTGGCGGCGGTAGCCCCGACCCGCACCTCCGCTCTGCGTCCGCCGCCGACGACGACGACGGATCTGATGGCCTCCACGGGGAAGCTCTCCACTTCAAACGGGCTCAACGCGTCGTACAAGCAGTCCGCCTCAACAAGCCTGGCGGCGTCCACGTCAACTGCCATTGCGCCAAACAGCGGGCTCAACTCACGGCAGAGCTCCTTGGTGGACACGAACAGCAATACGAACAACAATAACAACAATAGCAACGTGGAGACGGGGTCGGCGTCGGGTTCGACGGGGCCGAAGTATCGCCGCGACGCACGCACGCTGAAGCGCATCATCGTGCAACGTCCGTCACCGCAGTCGTCCGGGACTTCGATGGTGTCCCCGCAGGAGTTGGGCGAGGACGACGCGTCTTCCATCTCCCCGCCCGCATCCACGAACTGAGAACAACAACAACAACAAAAAAAAAAAATGGTGAGGGAGAGCGAAAGAATAGTGGAAAAAAAATCAATGCTTTCACTCAAGTGGTAGTTGACATGCTCTTTTTGGTTTCTTCTACTAAATTAGAGCACTTTACTTTGTGCAACACATCGTCCTCGTTTCTTTTTTTTTTCGCTGTTTTTACAACGAAACAAAAAGCGTCTTTGTTGCTTCTTTGCAACTTGCTTTCCGCTTAAGTTCACAGATTCGAACAACATGATATTTTTCTCTGTACCCGTTCCCTGTGCGTTCCTTGTTTCTCTGCTGCTTTTTGGGCTCTGTGGTACAAACTGAGCTGCTGAGCTCTTTATGACCACTTAAGGTGTTCAGTTATTCCTCTAGCTTTCAGAATAAACCTTTTTCTCTCCGTGATTTACCTTTTTTTTTTTGCGAGCTCTGAAAACTGTGCAATTTATGTGTGAAAAGAAGTGTGCGTTTTTTTTTCTCCTGTTGTAAGTTATCTTTAATATATGTTACGTGTACAATGTGTGTCTTTGACTCTTACTGTTTTCTGAGCATAAGAAATAGTGTCTTTCTTTCCTAGGAGTCTTCTCAGACACTGTGTTTGCCATTCAAAATTTGGTTTTTATTGTCATAGTCTCCTCATATGTTTTGTTTAAGAATAATACAGCTTTTTTCGCCTATCGGTTTTGTATGCGTTGCGTTGAACAGTTTCAGTTCTTTTTCATCACGATGTAAAGTGCAATTGCCACGTGCTAAGTTCTTGTCTTTTTTTTCAACTGTGGAATTTTATATGCCTACAATTGCTCTCAATCTTGTGGTTTAGTTCTGGGATTTTTACTCTTGTTGTTGCTGTTCGGTGTTTGATAGACCTGGGTGACGTTTGCTTGCTCACCTCCTCTTTTCCAGTATTTTTTTCTTTTTACTCCTCTTTTAGTATTGCCTTTGTGTTTACCTACATAGTGATCTTTGTTTCTCGCATCAAAACGAAATCGATTAATTATAAATGAGCAACTACGTTTGTGAGACTCATTCGCGGTGAAAAATGCATGTAAGACCTTTCTTAAAAAAAAAAAAAACTAAAGCCGCTTAAACTAATCCAAGCATTTCCAGAGAGTGTGGAGCCTTGCTCTTCAATCAAACCTTTGCTTCTTTTGTGTGAAAATTGGGTGCCGTACGTGCCACTGGTTCAATCTTACAGAAGACATTTTGTTTTTGTATTCTTGCTCTGCAAATCGTTTCTGCCCTCTGCTTCTCTCTTCTTTTGCAGCACATAGTATCTAGTTTGACTTGTCTTTGTGAGGTAAAGCCTCACTTTCTTTTTCTATAGTTTTTGGGGGTACAAACACCACACCCTTTTTGTAAGATTTAAAGGAAATGTCGTATTATGCCCCTGCCTCCGCTGCCACCTCTGGTGAGCCGGAACTGCGTGCTTACACGTATCAACGTGCTGCAGAGGCGAGTCGGCAGCGCGGCAACGCCACTCACGCCCCGAGCTGCGTCGTAACGCCGCGTGATCGCACTCGCACTCACCCATCACAACAGCAACAACCACAGCAGAGTAGCTACGGTACCCCGCGTTCGCCCGCCCCATCCAGCATCCCGGCCACACCCTTCTCGGAAAGTGTGTTCTCAAAGTACAAAATGGGTGCCGGCCGCGACGCGCCGTACGTCTCCCCCATTCGCAACGGCGCCACGGCGCGTGGGGCTGCCGCTTCGAAATCATCAGCCGCTGGTGGGACGTCGACGTCATCAAGTCGAGTGCGTGTACAGGCACAGCCGTACAACTACGAAGGTCCGGCGCAGCAGCAGCAGCAGCCCCTGTACGATCCAGCAAGCGCGGCGATGGGAGCACACGACGCGAAAATTAACGGCAAAAGCGGAACTTCATATGGCGGCTTCACCCCTACACACAGCCCCGTCCCTCGCACACCGCCGCGCTACACATCGACAGAGGTGACCGGACACGCGGATTTGCGCTATCCCGTCCTCTCCACAGAGAGAGTGCGGTCCACTGCAGACGCGGCGGCGGCGATCTCAAGAACAGCGGCCACCACCCCACCTACTCAGCGGATTAACGGTCACTATGAAGCAAGCTCCGAGAACGCCGCGGCGTACGCACCGGCCCCTGCAGCAGCGGAAGTGCTTCAGCACATTGAAGATGAAAAGTATCGCTTTAGTAACCGCGACCGCTACGCTACCTCGCCATCCACCACCCCTGCGATTGAGCGACTGCCGTGGTCTTTTGCTTCCGCCGCCGCCGCCCCACCAGTGGTGTTTACAGCGTCGCCGTCGACGTGCTGGCTGTGTGAGACGCGTTGCTTGACGGGCCCTGGCTCTACGTGGGCTCACGCCCCACGCCTTTTCTTCGCCACGGTGTCGTCGCACGCGGCGCCGGCGAGTACGCTGACCCTCTGTGCCACCTGCGCGGCTGCGGTCGGGGACGGCGACGCCCGTCAAGCCAGCGCACGGGCGGTGCTGCAGCGCTGCCAGCGCACGCCGGCCCTTCGCTACCGCACCGCCGCGTACGTCAACGCGGTGCGGGAGTACAAGCTACTTTTGGAGTTGATGGCGGAGAAGGTTGTACGCGCGTGCGAGAGGATGCGGCGCATTCAAGGCGTCACACCGAGCTCGAACGGCGCAACGCGCAGTGTGGTGGCGGAGGAGGTGTGCCTGGACCCGGATGTGGATGTTATCGACGCCCCGCTAGAAGTTTTCTCCATGCCACTGCAGCACAAGGTACTCCGTCAGGTTGTCGAGGCGTTGGAGGCGCTGCTGCAGCGTGACAGCCGTGCCACGCAGCTCGCTGCCACGGGTCGCAACCAAAGCAGCGGGGCTGCAAGTGGAAATGTGAATGGTGGTGCCGGGGTGTCGGGTGAGCTGCCTTACTCGGAGATTATGGCCCCACGGGAGCGACACCTCTTACTGGAGGAGGCTGCACACGTTGAGCGGCAGCTCTTTGATGTTTCAGCTGCCATGAAGGCCGCTGCAGAGGTGACCGCGGTGCGCGAAGATAGAAGTAAAGATGCGCGTGCGAGCGGTGGAGTTGCACCCAATCGATCAAACCAGGCGCGGCATCCCGGGGCAGAAACGCGTACCATCAATGCACACGTGGTAGCTTCGCCTCGGCCTTCGCACATCCCGAATGCACTTTCAGCCCGCTCACCACGCATTTATGCGACCAGCGCGGCTGACGCTGACGCAGACCGGCTCTCCCGACTGGCAGATCCGCGACGTCTGCAGCGTCCGTACACGGCTGAGGGAAGCGCGGGCAGTAAGGCCGAAGTTGATGGAGAGGACAACGCCGCAGAAGTTTTCCCGCGCGGTGGCCGCGACAACGTCCAGCTGCAGCGGAGCAGCAGCAGCAGCAGCAGCAGCCGAGGCCGGTCTCCACCGCCGCTCACGTCACCGCAGCGACCATCGCAGCGTAGCGCGGTGCCGGCGCCTTTTCCGTTTTCTGCGGCGCCGCATCGTGACCACAGCCGCAGCCGCAGCGCTGCGCGTGACGCCGATGGGCAGCTTGACGGGCAAGCCGAAGATGCAGCGCATCGTGCGGTGATGAAGAGAGCACCGCGCACGCCGCGGGAGGGAAGAGAAGTTCCTGTGTTGACGCGAGAGAGCAAGCAGACACCTGCGGCTCCTGCGACCTCGCCCGGACGCCGCACGATGGAGGCGATGGTCGGCTCGGCTATGTGGGCGACTTACCGACACGGCTCGCACCGCAACGGTGACCCGAATGATCAGGAAGAAGGTGAAATGGCCGAAGCGACGGCGGTAGAAAGGTCAGCTGAGCGAAGAGCTGGTGATGGAGCTGGTCACCATCGAGGCAATGGCACCGTTGAGGGTGAAATAGAAGGCACTGCGTTTGACGCAGATACCAGAGACTTTACGAAGCAGGCAGCGCAGTCCGCGGCTCTCCGCAAAGATCCGGAGAACATTTTGTTGAACTATTTTGCCGGACGCACTGCAGGCACGCCGGCTCTCCGCGTGTCGCCAACGACGCGTTCGCGAGCGTCACCTGTACAGCAGCGACACCGCGCCGTTGCAGTGCCGTCGACACAAGTTGTCCCTGTCGCCTCCCCAGATGAGCGGAGTCTGGTGGATGCACAGGGTGCCAGCCCCTCGCGCTTACACCTGTCGAGCCGCAACGACCTCGTCGCGCTCTCCACCACGACCGTGGACACAGCAGGTTGGCAGCTCCTGCTCGAGCAAGAGCGGAGACGTCGACACGACGCCGAGGACGCGCTGCTCTCGGCCCACACCCGCATCGCGGCCCTCGAGCAAACGACCAACGACATGGCCGAGGAGTTGCTGGCACACCGTCTGTCCGTCACCTTCCGCAGCCACCTGGAAGGGATGGAGCTGCTCGTGCGTCGCTGGACGCTCTTAGCGCAAAACTTCTGCTTGCAGAAAAGCCTCCTCTTCGCGGACGAGGCGGCGGCGGTGGTGCGGGCGGTGCAGCGCGACGCGTACGGGCTTCGATCATTTCCCCGCAAAAGCGGGGACGTGAATCCATTTGTGAGGCGGCAGAAGTCTTTAGAGAGCGAGCGCATGCGGTCCAACTCTGATGCCAGCCCTGCACAAGATGTAAAAAAGAAAGATGTCGCGAGTGCTGTCGGCGGAGAGGCTGGAGTCGAGGAGGAAGACAACGTTGAGGAAGAAGTGTGGGTGTCGCGTGAAGAAAGGGCCGAAGAGCAAGGTGAGCGCGCAGACACCGCCTCTGCTAGACACGGACAAGCCCGCAGCCTCTCGGATCCACCATCGGTTCCTCCTTCGACAAGGTCGTCTCAGCTCACGGTTTTACCCCCTGACTGCGTGTCAGCTGCAGCCCCCTACAGTTTCCCCTCCGATCTTTGCCTGAAACCGCTTGCGCTTCATTTCTGAACCGGTACAATAAAAGAAATTAACAGACTCGTATTTTCGAGGGTAGATCATGAAGACCTTTGCATTTTCTTCTCCACACACACTCTGCATTAACCTTTTGGTGCTTGAGTTCTGTCTCATAGTTTCGTTATATGATTTTCTCTTTGCGTTCTGGGCGTTGAATTTGTCTGTGTGTAGTTTGTTGCTTACTTTAATTTGTAGTCGAGGCAACAAAATAAAGTAGAGTGTACACTTTTTTTTTTCCAATCATTGCATATCCTCCTTTTTTTTTTTTCATTGCTTGCCACTTGTGTGCGAACAAAAGAATTAGATAATGGCCACATGTACAACAGTGTAAACAGAAGAATTAAAAAAAAAGGAACTTTAGGCAAATTTGAACACGGAAGTAGTAGGCATTTTTACAACGTACTTGCTAAATTTATAGGTGCTGTACAAACAAAAACCCCTTCTTTTTATCGTTGCTTATTGTAGTTTCTCCTTTGCAATAATGACCATCTGTACTTTGTATAGGCTGCTGTTGCATTGCTGCGTGCGTCACGAATTTTGCGGCGCCGCAGATTTTATGGGGATTGTGGTAGTAGTCTCTTCTGTCGTTTCCGATTTACATCGGCGTTCAGAACAACGCATATTACCTTTTTCTCTTTCCAAATTGGCCCCCATTCATTTTCTTTCCCTTTTTATCCTGCTTTTTAAATAACACACACTCTTAACTGCTCTGCGACCTCCCTTGTGTTTTTTTTTTTTCACACGCGCATAAAATTTCTCATTTCTCTAAATTGTGTAGAACAAACCTCGCACGCAATCACGCAGGAATTTAACACTTACGTTAAGCATTAACTCACATCGCACTCGAAAAAAAGAAAAACACAGATAAACAAATCTTTTTTTTCCTGTGGTGAATCTTCCCGCCTACTAAAGGAACAAGCCCACCCAAGCACATTTACGCACGCAAAACACGTGAGATAGGAAAAACCAAAAAAGGCGAGCGATTAATTAAACTCATTAACGCGCTTGATTCTTTAAAACAATTCTAAGTATTTTTCTTTGTTTTTTTCTTCTTTGTGCTGAACAAAGAAAGCCCAAGTTTTCGCGATAGCACGGATAAGGAAGCATTTACTGCAATACGCTGCTTTTCCACAACAGATACCCATTTTTCTACTATTGACGGTTCCCGTAAGCTCGCAGAGACTCCACCCTTTCTTTTAATTGCCCTTTTTCTTCTATCTAATCTTGAACAAATATATTAGTGTTTTCTTTTCGCTTCTTTTCTTTTTCTTTCGCTGATAGTACTGTGTGTGCTCGCCGCCGCTTGTTTGCTCTGCTTCTTTGTCTCATTACTCCTTCTTTGCCGCATCTTCACCTGTTAAGGAAAGACTAATACAGGCGTGAGAACACACACAAAAAAGGGCCGATTGAGGCTTTGACGGTTGATTTTACTATTAGTATTTTTTTTTTTTTCGAGAGCAATTAGCAGTGTACGTAACGCAACCATACACATCGAAACACTGTTTTTGTTTTCCCCCTTTCTACTTTTCTTTTCGTTTCTTTGAAATTGAAACGCGGCCTTGCGGCAAAGCGATCTGACAAAGAAAAAGATTTCGAATTTTATCATTCTATCTCTCTCTTTTTCCCCCTCTTTTTCATTTTTGGCTTACTATCCCTCTTCAGAAGTCAACAAAGTGGAGAAGACCACCAAATAAGCGTTCCACATCAAATTGATTGACACGTATCTCTCTCTTCTCTGTCTACTCATTGATTTCGTTCCCCCTTTTCTTTCTTTCTTTCTCGCTAATACTGGTTGCTGAAGAGCACCGGTTTCACGTTTGCTTTTCTTTTTTTTTTTCTCTTTATCATATATATTTTTTGTTGTTGTTGAAGGTATCAAACCTGACTTTCTCTCTTTGTTTTTGGCTATTTTTCTTTTCTCTTTCCTGCAATATCCTGAAAAAAGGACAAACTCGAAGATTTCTTTTTCGTTGACACACTCTGAATTTGTCTATCAAGGAGCTGACTTTCTCTTTGCATACAGCTCAGGTGGCTGTCTATACATTTTTTACACATAGAAGAGCGTGAACCTCTCCTTTCTTCTGCAATTATACGTAGCTACTTGCTCTCATTTCGAAGTGCTTTTTTTCTTCTTCTTTATCTAGTGGGTACGCTTGAACCAGGTCCTACTTATTCTCAAGCTTATCCTTTTTAAGAAGATTCTCGTTTCTGTTCAGCAATTTTTTCATTGGTCGACTTTCTTGGCTGGTCTTCTGGTCTCGTGAGTACAACTTGAATATTGCTCTGCTGTTGACCAAAACAGTTGTAATTGAACTTTGCAGAATAGCGGCGTTTCCTTTTTGCTCGCTAAGACAGTTGAATTGCTTGCATTTTTTCACTTGCTGCTCCGAGTCGCATAGGTTCTGTGCAACTCCCATCATTGAAAACAACAAAAGATCTTTAAGTAGACAAAGCTTTTGGCGAACTGAAAGTGAAACCGGACCGGACAACTTTCGTTCAATCAGCGAAGCAAGTGCATTCATCTGAGATTGTGTTTTACTTTTTTAACGTCTTTTTTCTTTCTTTGTTTCAGAGTGACCCATCAATGCACCCTCGACGCACGACACAAGGCCAGGCTGCTGCTGCGGCTGGTGCATCGCCAGTCGCACCTCCGCCACCGCCGCCCTATGCATACGTAGAGGACACCGCAAATGGCGCGCGTCGTTGGACGGCGGCGCCCACCCCTACCATGCAACAGCATCAGCAGCATCACCCCAACAACAATACGAGTCCGACACATGTGGGGGCTGTGCCCGTCGCGTACGCGTCACCGCCCCCCGTGGCAGTGATGCCAGGTGTCGTCCCGCAGCCACCACCGCAGCCGCAGCCGGTCGCACAGCCGCAGCGCGCGCAGTTCGCGCAGGCCCCTCCGCCGAAGCGGACATCGCCGCAGCCGCAGCCGCAGCCACAGCGGCAGACACCGCAGCAGCCGCAGCCACCAACGCGTGACAGTGAGGGCCACATCACCATCTTCAACGGGCGCTTTACCCTTCTGGACCGCCTGGGCAGCGGCGGCTTCGGTGATGTGTATCGTGCAGAAGAGGCAGGCCAGAGCGTGCCGCTGGCGGTGAAGGTAGAACAGGTGACCGAATCAAACAACCGCTCCGAGCAGTCGTTTCTCTTTCACGAGGCGAAGGTGCTGCAGGAGATCCACAAGTCCATCCAGGCCCGCAGCGCAAAGCTGAAGAAGGAGCGGGAGGCCCGTCAGCAGCAGCAAACGGATCAGCAGAATGCGGAAGACGCGGAGGACACCTCGGCAGATCTCAACCCGGATGCAGTGGGCATCACCAAGCTGAAGTACTACGGACAGGACAACCTGCAGCGTGTCCTCATCATGTCCCTGCACGGCCACTCAGTCGAAAACGTGCACCGCCACCGCGGCCGGCTGTCGCTCTTCGCCACGGTGATGATTGCGGACCAGGTACTCAGCAGCCTCGAGCATGTCCACCGCGCCGGCTACGTGCACGCAGACTTGAAGCCCGACAACATCCTTTTTGGCCGGAAAGATCCGGAGCAGATGTATCTCGTCGACTTCGGGCTCAGTGTGCGGTACTGCGACCGGGAGGGCAAGCACAGACCCCTCGTCACGAACCACAGCTTTGTCGGCACACCTCGCTACGCGTCGCTGCGCACACACCTAGGCTACACGCTGTCCCGCCGCGACGACATCGAGCAGCTGGTCTACGTGATGATCTACCTCTACCGCGGCCGCCTGCCGTGGTCGGGCCTGCGCATCGATGACCCGGACGCGAAGGAGAAGCACATTGCCAAGATGAAGGCAAACCTGCCGCTGGACACCATCTGTGGCGGCTGCCCGGAGGCCTTCCGCGACGTGCTGAACTACGCGCGCTGCATGGAGTTTGAGGAGGAGCCGCAGTACGAGTATCTGCACATTCTCCTCTACTCTCTGCGCGAAGCGTGCACCGTCGGGGCTTCAGGCGAGGGCGTCTGCATACCGGCGCCGCCCGTGCAACAGCAGGTGAAGTCGCCACCGGCGACCATCCCACAAACGCAGCCGCAGCCGCAGCAGCCGGTGCAGACAAACGTCAACGTGCGCCGCGGCGACCGGCAGAACGATAAGGCCGCTGCAGTGGACGACCGGGTCGCCGACCTCGCGGGCGACGCGAACATTGTCTCTGGTGGTGGCAACGATATCGAGGGTGGGGATGCAAACGCGATGCTGTCAGGCCAAGAAGGTGGTGCCCCTGCTTTCTTCAGCGATGCCATTGGACAAGGTATCTTGTCAGGCAATGGCACCGACGCAGGTCCGCTGTCGCCGCGCATTGACTGTCTGGAGGGGCAGTCGCCGATGTGCCTTCCGCTGGCTGCGGGCGGTGTCGCCTCCCCGCTAGGGAGTCCAGCAGCATAGATAAAAAGAAACAAAGAGAATTCTGCGTGTGTTATTCTCTTTTTTCTTTTGCAATTTTACTACTATTCTCCCGAGTTGATTTGCCGAAGTGGTGAAAGCAAGAGAAGCAGAACGAGAGGAAGTTGGATATGGTACTGCAGCTATGCAACTCTCTCACGCGAACGCAAAACTAAGCTCTACGGGGCATCGTTCTGCTTCTTTGTTTTGTCTTTCATCAYAAGCTTGTAGTCTAGCTAAGGCACTTCAATTCACAAATTTATTCTCAACGACTCTCCATCGCGTGACAACGATCGAGCAAAATTTCGTAACAGTCTCAGCAAAGAAAAAGC
>MDUD01004382.1:0-16338 GCA_002216565.1 Crithidia mellificae | reverse complement strand
TTGCAGAATGCCTTCCAGTCGTCCTTGCCGTACTTCTCCACCATCTGCTGCTCATCGCGCAGCTGCCGATGCATCAGCAGCACACCGAAGTAAATCGGGTGGAAGTAGGGCAGCAGCTCTGCCGTACCGCTGAAGGACGCCCAGCCAACCGCCATCAACCAATCTCCGACGTAGTTGGGGTGGCGGCACATGCCCCAGTACCCGGAGACGATGAGCGACTTGCCCTTCGACGTCTTCATCACCTTCAGATGGCGCACGCGGGGGTCTTGCGGGTTGGTGCGGAAGCGATCTTTCTCCGTGTTGGCGCCGCGGAAAATGACGTAGCCGGCAATGGACAGCGCGGCACACAGGCCAAGGTGCAGCGGGGAGAGGTGGGCAGGGTGGTGCAGGAGATACTTTGTCTGCAGCGTGTACGTGAAGGGCACCCAGGCCAGATCGCCGAAGCACAGCATAAAGCCAAAGCCGTCCGTGACGATGTCCATCATGGTTAAGTTGCCTGCCTCCAGCAGGAGACCATCCAGGACATAGAAAGACTCGCAGAGGGCGATGAGGGCAATGCTCGGCGTCAACGTGCCAATCTGTGCCGCCTTCACCACAAACGCCCAGTTTAAGATGCTCCACCCAATCAAACCGGGGCGCAGCTCACACATGAGCTTCCAATCCAGCGGACCAGTGCGCGGGTTCAGCTCGCGGCCGATCCAGAAATCATACAACGGGTTGCCGCTGTTGCCGCCGAGCGCGGTCAGCACGTTGCGGCTGCGGTACGATGCGGCGTAGAGAACGACGGACATCACAAAGGAGATGAGAATAGCACCGAGCATCAGCGGGTGGTAAAGGTCCGCCACCACGGCGAGGTTGATGGCACCGGTGTAGTGCAAGACGAAGAGCAGCACGTGCGAGAGGGCGAAGGCGTGGATGGCATTCATGCGGTAGGCAAGCCGCTCACCGTTGCGCAGCTCGCCACCGTGCACGAGCTTGCCAATGGGCAAGATGGAAAAGACGGCGTGGGCGGCAAGCCACGCCAGCTCAATACCAACGGCCGTAGGCAGCTGAGGCAGCGCGGACAGCACCAGGTTTTTCATGAGGGAGGGCAGCTGACGCACCTGCAGAACACTGCACTGCTCCCCCGCGCAGAGGCTGTTGAGGGCAACGACCAGAGCGGGGAGGAAAACGACCATGAAGAGGCCGCCGATGGGGCCACCCCACTCGTACGACTTCGTGCGGGGCTGCAGCACATTCGCAGAGCCCTTTGGCGGAGATGTACCGCGCTTTGCCATGGTGCCTTGATGGTAGCGTTTACGTTTATAGTTCCGTGTAATTTTTTGGGTTTTGCCCGTAGAGATAGTTCAACGAAGAGCAAAAGAAAACGCAAGAAAGAAAAAAAAGTGTGTCTGGGGAACACTAAAAAGCACGCAAAAAACAGAAACTTATAGACAGAAAAAAGGATAAGGAAATGCTTTGACAGATCTTTGAGGTTGTATAATGATGTTAATGATAATGGATGTTTGATTGCAAAAAATGCAAATCACTCTTTTGCGTGTAGGATAATGAGATGCATTTGCGTAGCAGATTAAAAAAAATTGTTTAAAAAAAAAGAAAAAAAAGGAAGTTGTGATTCACGATAGTGCCGTAAAGTCAGCTGCACCCGTAGCAACAGTTGTGATCCAATGAAAAAGTTGCACCACCTTTGCTTTCCCTGTAATAGCTGGATATAAGACTAAGACGTACACTAGAAAGCAAAAGACTTTTCTCTTTTTTTTCTTGCACTTAGAAGTCTTCACCCTAAAAATAGAGCTGCTTTTATTTTTTTTTTTATTAAAGTGTTCGCCTTCGCATCAAAGAACAGGGCTAAAACAAGAGAGAAATCTCCGAAAGCACCAGGCAAAGTACAAACGCTGGCCATTACTCACTTCCAAATGGAAACGTTAACAAAGCGAAGTAGCGGCGCTGCTACTCAACACGAATAACAACAACAACAAAAAAAGTGTCTACACACCAACCTGCGGGTCCGACACCACCAGTGCGAGACCCATGATGATGAGCAACGCCCCAGCCCCCCACATCGGCGACACCTCTTCGGCGAAAAAGACAAGTCCCGCAAAGGCGCTCACGACAAAGTTTGTGCCCGTGTTCAAGATCTGACACACCGGCGTCGGACCTTGGGAGAGCGCCTTCAGGTAAAAGCGCCACATCGACCCGGTCAAGAGCGCGTTCAGGCCAAAGAAGATCAGCCGCAGCAGCCACGGCACCACGGCTTGCACCATCGCGGTGGTCTGTGCATCCAAGTTTAACGCGGCGGCACCACCTCGCACGAGGGAGGGCACACGCGCCGACTCCACGGCGAGCTTGCCCACCACGCCCGACAGCGCTCCGCAGGCGCCGGCGAGGGAGGCGTTGAGCAAGAAAACTGGCGCGGTGCGGCGTAGTACGGCGCGGTGCGGTGTGGCAGCCGTGGCATCGGCGAGCGAAGGTGGCTGGGCAGACGAAGAGGGAGCAGTGGACGGGCCGGTGGTGGTGGCGGTGTTGGATGGTGCAGGGACGGGCACGTGTGCATCGTGCTCCGCCGTCTGACGCTGACGCATCTGCATAATGAAGCTCAACTGCTTTGCTTATGCGTTTATGTGTGTGTGTGAGTGTGTGTGTTTGTGTTTTGGTGACGCCTTGATTGGTGGAGGAAAAGTGGGGCTAAACTCAAAACGGCAGTCAATCTCTGTGCAGGTGAAGAACAGCACGATAGGAAATATGCTGCTCGTATGAAAACGTAGTTTTGGAGGTTTAGTGACACTAATCTTATAAAGAGAGGCACTTTAACTTGACGGCTCAGGGGAAAAATAAGAGCATGAAAGGAAAAGAAAAGAGAAACAAAATTTTAGTTTTTTTAACATCAGCCAGAGCTGCTGCTGTCCTGACTTAATCTATACCACGGTTTTGGAGAATACAAAACAGTGCAATTTCTACGTTTTGAATACCCGCCACAGCAAGCAGCTTTTCTCCAGTAATTTAACGTTGATAATCCAGGGTTTCAATAATGCAAAATCATTTACCACAAAGGCAAAGGAAGCTACGCAAAGCAGCGTCAAATCCTTATTTTCTTGGCGCAAGTCTTTTAAATGCTGAACTGACAATCAATTGTCTACGACTAAAACCTTTAACAGAGGTTTTCATGTTCTCCTTTCTCATTATTGTTCTTTTTGATTTCAGGTACAACTGCAAATGCGACTGCACGCAGCCGCCACAGGTGTAAAAATCCAAAAGGTCTCTCAGATTGCCTTTCTCCGCCTCCGCAGCACAGAGTTGTAAGAATGGCAAATGAAAAAGAAAAGTCACGCACGTGGGATAGTCAACTGAGAGCGTCCAGCGCGCTGGAGAAGAAAAGAACAGGAGAAAAAATATGAGAACACACAGCAACGAGGTCGTCTGCGGCTTCGGCGTTCTCAATAGCTCTCCGAGCTGAACTTCTTCTCTCTGTTTTTTCTTTTTTCTTCTAGCGCTCAGTTCTCGAGGCACGTCAAAGCCGTGGGTAACGCAGAGTTACAAATGCCTTTCATTTTCAGAGAAAAAGGGAGAAAAAACGGCGAAATAAAAGTAATGATAAAGTACGTTTGTAATAGTGGTAAATATATCCTAGAGGCAAAAAGTAGAAAGCATATTACCAAAAGCTAAAGAGAAGAGAAACGCTTTTCATTTTGGTTGGGAATAAACGGGCCATTCGAAGTGTGTCGACCTCGCCAACGCTTTTCTTCGCATAGCGAAGCGGAATACACAGTTTCTATTTTTCTTCATTGAAAGCCAGAAACTCAACGAAAAGAAAAGGCTCTTAAGCTTAAAGGTAAGTTGCTTTTCCAAAAATGAAAGAAAGAAGAAAAACAAAAGACTAGCTTCTTTTTGTGCACAGAAATGCCATCAACTATCGTTGCTTTTGTAAGAAAAGAAATTAACGTTTTACTGTCTTTGCCTTCCATCTTCCTTCACTACCGAGTCGTGTCTGTTGTTTGTATAGATCTGGACTGTGTTATTGTTGTTGTCTTTTTGCAAAAAAAAAAGTCTTTCAAATGACATCTGTACTACGCTATACATACTTAGTACAGTGTAGCGCACCGCTTGCGCAATGCGTGCCAAAGCGAGAAAGACGAAAAGATAATTTGACACTACTAAAAACCAAAACTAATTAAGGTAGTAAGGGGGCTTTTTGCCTAAAAAAAGAGAAAAACGGAAACGATTTTGACTAACTTTGCTGAGCTTCTTCATTTCCTCTCATAGTGAGACAGAGAGACAAACGAAAGCAAAAAAGTGAAAGAGGCGTTCTGTCGTAGTAGTAAAATAGTTCAACATCAAAGTCGTTTTTCAGATTTGTTAGTGGATAACTAAGCGAGCAAAAACACAGGGTAGTATACAAAGAATCACATTTGTTAGTCTATTTTTGATGGGGTGGGGTTGAAGCGAAGGAAGCGAAGGCCACAAATTAAAGTAACAACGACTGTGTAACCATTACACACAATTAGAGTTGATGAAATCCTGCAATTTTGGATATTCACGGAGAAGCTAGTGTTCCTGATAAAAGAAAAGAAAAGAAAGTTCAGAAGAAAAAGGTGCGCCAGTGCATTACTGTGAAGATGAAAACAGCAAAGAAAAAGGTAAAAAAAGATCTGTCAGACAGACCACGAATGATCATAGCGATACAAGCGCCGCAAACAGAGAAAAAAAAAGGGTAATTATGAAAGTGTGAGTGGAGAAACAAAAAATGATCATTTTGGTAATATGTTCAGATTCAAATGTTTAGTGAATTCGTAGGCAAAGAACAGAAAAAAAAAGAACAAGACGTGTATTTGACCAAGTACATGTGAAACAAAGAGCAAAGAAAGGGGAAAAAAGCGCCTGTAGAATTTAAACAGTTTATTAAAGCGTACGTGGCGGCACGGGAGGGGGAAGAAAGCGAATCAACAAATGAAAAAAAAAATTAGTAAGAGTGTATACAAGATTTAAAGGAAGCAAAAAGCGGAGGCGGTACCGAAAAATGAAAAAGTAAAATGTTGTGAACCACTTTTTTTGTGTGTGTTTATGTGTGTGTGTGTGTGTTTATTTGCGTCTAACAACCTGCCTGTCTAAAACAGTTTCCAACATCAACAACACGCAAAAGAGCCACGATACCATTCTCTACATTTTCAATTTTCTGCATCAGGGTTCGCGCTGCTCCGCGTACTTCACTCCGGGTAGAACTAAAAGCGAGAGATAAAGGCTGCTCACAGTCCAGCTGCGCTTAGAAGCGGTACACCATCTCCTTGGTGTAACCCATCTCACCGAGGTAGCCAGCGACATCTGCGGCGTTGTTCAGCACGGCACCAGAGGGCTGGTACGCCAGACCACCCGACATCGCACGCAGCACCATCGGCGCGGCACCGACGACCTTGACCATCATCGGGTCAGGGCCGCAGACCAGCATGAGGGTGGAGTCGGACGGCTTTGGCATCGTGGCCTGCAGCAGCGGGACGTCGATGTAGCCCTTGAAGCCGTGGAAGTACTTCTTGCCATCCGGGCTGTGGTCCGGCTGCGAGGCAACGTCGATGGTAAGCTTCGAGCCCTTCTTGTAGGCCGGGTTGCAGACCATGTTCGGGTCGTCGAAGTTGTCCACGGTGTAGAACACCTGCAGGCGGTCGCTGTGCTCCTTCACCTTCTCATCCAGCATGCCCTTCAGCAGGATCTTGTTCTCCGAGCGGTTGGCAAACAGGACGTTCAGCTTCGTCGTGTCGCCCTCGGTGTCCAGCGAGGCGTTCATGAACTGCAGGATCGGGCAGAGGCCAGTGCCGCCGCAGATCATGCCGACATCCGTCCAGCGGTTCTTCTTGTAGGTGAGCTTGTACTGCACGACGCGGAACAGCAGGCTCTCCCCGACGTCCATGGAGAAGAGGTGCTCGGTGAAGCGGCCGGGGCGCTGCTTCTTCACCAGCAGATCGAAGTAGCCCTGCGTGCCGTTCGGCGTGATGGGCGTGTAAAAGCGCATCGGCTTGTCGACAATGTTCGAGCCCTCCTTGAAATGCGCCTGCAGGGTGCTGCACGGGACGAGGTTGAAGGTGTCCTTCGGGTCGTTCAGCAGAAAGCGGAAGATGGCGACATCCTCGGCCAGGTTCAGCACCTCACCCAAGACAAAGGGCTGGAACTTCGTGGTGAAGACTTCCTTGTTGGCCGCGCACTGCGCCGCCATGTGCTGCGAGGACGTGTAGGAGTGGAAGGCGGCGCCAAGGGCGGCAGCCGCGCCAAAAGTGAGAAACTTAACCATGGTGACGAGTGTTTGTGTGTGTGTTTGTGTTCAAGTAAGAATTTCACCAATGAATACAAGGGATGTTTTTCTGAGAAGGAATTGCTCGGAAGGGCTGCTAAGAGAGCTAAAAAAAATCAAGAGAGAACTAAGTGGTATAAAGTTACGTTAGTAGGCTAAAAAAAGAAGGTAATGAAAGCTATGCGATAATCAGAGAAAGTAGAAAGAAAGGTTTGTTACAAGAGGTTGAGAAGGGCAGGGTCGTAAAAAGCGAGGAAATGTTGTGGAGAGCTGAAAATTAAGTCTGCCAAATGCATTTTGTTTCTGAAAAAAAAAAGGGGGAGTGGCGGTGTTCCGAAAAATAAGAGTCGCCACCACTTCAGTTCTTCCGCGCTTTTCCAGCATTATTACGCCGCCACAATTTCGGTGAGCGACTTTTATTATTTGTCGAAACGAAATCATGTGCACTGTGAGACTTACATCACGACCGAAGCTGAGCTGTTGATGTTCAAGTGAATTCGTCACACTTCCACTAGGAAACTTTTTGTCGCGGTTTTCTTATGCACAATGATCATTTTTTATTTTTGTGTTTGAACACATTATTGATGATCTTTCTTTTCTTGACAGCAAGGCGCGTAAAAATCATTAAAAAAAAAAGGCAGTCAGCTTCGCTCTCAACAAGATTATTTTTGTTTTTTTATAAAGGCAAAGACACCACGTACAGCTTCCGTGAGTTATGTAAATGCCTACGAATCCTTGCCCAGAAGTTGATCAAGCTCTTGCTCTAACGCTGTTGCTAGCGTCGAGCAGCACTGCAGAGCCAACAGCTGCCCATCCACCATGCGCATTGTCCCCTCCACCTCACTCAGACCAAGCAGCTCTGTCCGCGCGCGGTTGTGCTGCCGCACGGCGCGGCCCACCTTCTCCTCCACACCCTGCACCTCCTCCAACAGCGCCATCACGCTGTCGTAGGCAACGGCACGCCGCTGATCCGCCCCGCGACTTTCACTGCTCTGCTGAGAATGCTGTGGCTGCTCTTGTTGCTGCAGCTGTTGATCCTCCCACCGCTTGTAGTAGGGCTGCACCTTCTCCTCCAGGGACTGCAGGTAATCCGAGAGGGCGGCTTGGCGCTGCTTGCACTCCTTCAACGTCGCCTCGGCGCTCTTGGCGGCGGTCAGGGCGTCCTTCACGACCGACTGCACTTCCATGAGTTCTCGCCCGCGCGCCATAATCTGACGATCGCGCGCGACCACGTGCTGTGCCAGCTCGGCAAAGTGCCGCTGATCGGCGGAGACGTACGTGTCCAGCTTCCGCAGCACCGCACTGAGATTTTTGCCCGCAAACTCCTGCGACGGCGAAGCACCGGGGGAGGAGGAGGAGGCTGTGCCAGCGGCAGCAGCAGGTGTTGTAGTCGCTCCAGCAGAGGCTGGGGCTGGGGCAGACCCCGCAGCAGCAGCAGTAGAAGTAGGAGCAGCGGTAGAGGCGCCAAACCCACCAAAGCCACCCGCCAGACCCGCTGTGGATGCTGCCGTGGCCGGTGCCTTTGTCCCATCTGCTGGCGCAGCCGGGGCAGCAGGCGTGGCACCGCTGCCAAAACCAAAACCTCCCGCCGCAGGTGCCGCACCAGGAGCAGCAGCGGCAGGTGCCTTCGCGCTATCCGCGGAAGCCGGCGCGGCAGGGCTACCAAAGCCACCAAAACCACCACTCGCCGCAGCAGGTGCCTTTGCGCCATCTGCAGGTGCCGGTGCGGCAGGCGTGGCACCACCGAAGCCGAAGCCTCCGGCAGCCGGAGCCTTGGCGCCTCCGCCTGCGGCAGGGGCAGTGGGTGCGGCACCACCACTGCCACCACCAAATCCACCAAACCCACCACTCGTGGCAGGGGGAGCTGAGGTGCCAAAGGAGGCGGGCGCCTTTGCGGCATCCGCGGTCGCAGGAGGCGCCGCACCCGCAGCAGGAGCCGCGGTGCCACCAAAACCACCGAAGCCGCCGCTGGTGGCCGGGGCCGCGGGGGCGGCGGGAGTTGCTCCAAAGCTACCAAAGCCTCCACCGGCTGCTGCAGGTGCTGCTGCTGCGTTGGCAGGCGCAGAAGCGGATGTCGCTCCACCAAAACTACCAAAGCCGCCAGTTGCAGGCCCTTTTGCGGCTGTCTGCGCGGGTGCTGCCGTCGCAGACGGCGCACCAAAGCCAAAACCACCTGTGGCGGGAGCGCTTGGCGCGGCTGCGGTGTTGGCGCTAAAATTTGCAAAGGGATTTGCTGCCATTTTTTCACTTCGAGTGTTGTGATCTATTTCTTTTAATCTGACTTGTTAGCAGCCAGAAAAAATCAATGTGGGTGATGCAGTGAATCAAAGAAGTGAGAAATAGAGATTGTTGTATGTATGAAGGTTGTCTTCCAAGCGGATAGCGCCACCTTAAGCTTGGGTGTTCTGAAGGAAAAAGAATGCCGAGAAGATCCTGAAAAAGAATCTTATTCATTACAAATTAATAGCCATAGTACCGACAAGCGCTAAGAACGGATTCTGGCAAAGACAATTTTCTTTTGTTAAACGCGTGCTTCTTTCCTGTGTTTTCATTCAATTATTAAGTTTGTTTTATAAAGTAAGTTGAAAGTATCGCAAGATGATCGCAGCCCTTCTACCCGTATAAAGAGCAAGAATGAAAACTGAGTGACTTCAATTCTACATTTTTTATCGAGGTGCTGCTGCCCCTAATTAATGTCATTGGACACAAAAACAGATGAAGCAAACTTGCTGTCACGAGCGGACGCCACGTTTGAGCACGAGGTAGAAAAGCTTTTGCGCTTGATCCGGCGCACCGCCCGCAAAGCAGCGCTTTACCACCGACTGAAAGGACACCTCTGAACTGGGCACGTTGCGCTCCATCATCTCCGTGAAAAGCTTCAGCGACACCTGCCACGGTGGCCCTGGCGCGGGCGCCTGCTCCAGCGCGTACTGCACGGCGTCGTGCAATCGTGCAGTGGGAAAGAAAGTCGCTTGATAGGCTGGAGCGTGGAGAAGTGCGTTTGTGTGATGAAGTGCTCGCTGCCACTCCCCTGCCACACACGCCAAATACGCAATGTGGGCCACAGACTCCGTCTCCAAGCCAGCAAGCTTGCCGTCGTGAGCTGCTGTGAGATTGTCCGTGAGGGCAGATCCGATGTCTTCGCTGGGTTTCGACACGTCGTTTGGCTGTTTAGTCGCGAGAGAGTACTGGTGGTTCAATTCGTGAACAATGGGCTCAGCCGCCGTCAGAGTGGCACTGCCCTGAAGCAGACAGTTGTACGCGCGCGAGAGGGTGTCGGTGTTGTAGTGTTTCGATTTGCTTAGCGTTGTACAGCGGAGCAGCGCAGCCTCTCCTTCTGACGACGCAGTCGTCGTCGTCGCTGCCCTTCGCCCCTGACTTCTTTGAATCAGCTCCAGCGCCATCGGTCGGGCAGCAGGTGCTGCGCCGAGAAGACGCACCAGCTGCACGAAAACATCTGGGCGGAAGTGCCGCCGGTCGCGTAACAGCTCGGCAGGCATCGCGGACGTCGCAGTGGTCGCTGGCTTCTCCGGCAGCACACGCTGATGCTGCCGAACGAGGCACAGTGCCTCCTGCCAGCGTTGGCCGGCAATGCACAAACGCAGAACGTCCTCAGTTGCGGCGATGTCCGACGCGAGGTGTAAGGCGTCGTCCCCGCCCCCGCCGCCGGCGCACTCTTGCAGGCGTTCAACGTAGTGCAGCCCCACGGCCCAATGCTCGCTGAGCGCGCGACAGGCCTGGTGGATGGTGACGGCGTTCGGTCGCACCAGTGCATAGAGCGCAGAGTTTGATGGGTCAGTGGTAGCGGTAGGCAAGTTTCCGTTTCCGTCGTCTGTTCTCGTGCTTGTGCCGTGCCCGTCAGGTGCCTCACTGACGGTGGTCGTTTGCGGCTCCGCCACCGCAGCGGGTGTCCGCTGGTGGAGGAGTTTATCGAGCAGCAGGCACGCCTCCCGCCAGGCGGACGGATCGTGTGAGACGAGGCCCAAGGTGTCGTTGAAGGCAGATGGTGTGCTCCAGCAAAACGCCCTTCCTTCCTCGACCGCGCGATGGACCCGCAGCGCCTGAGCGATGAGGCGGGCAAGAAACACATTTGGCAGTTCCGCTGCTTCGCTTCCGTGGTCACCACTTTCACGTAAATTCTCCTCTCTATCGGATGAAGCGACAGTACTTCTGCGGTGCAGAACCCTACTTCTACTATTGTGAATGTTTGCCCTCGGCGCCGCCGTTGCAGTGGTGATGGTGGATCTTTGCGCGCTCGGTCGCACGCTCACGCGCCGCCCTGCGTGGTAAAGCGCACGCAGCACCGCCCCCACGTCCATCTCCGTCCACTGCGTCGACGGCAGCGTCCACAGGCACCGCAGCGCCTCCGCCCAGTGATGCCCGTCTGTTTGCCGGTACAACTCCAGCTCCACGGCGCACGTGAGCGGCGTCGCGGCAACTTGGTGCAGTACACGCAACGCCGCCTGCCAGCCTCTGCGAGGGTCGTGCTTCAGCGCCTCCTTCGCCACCTCAACAATGCGCGTATCGCTCCAGATCATCGTCATGTCGGCGCCACGCAGAACACCTCGGCTGTGCAGCGGCAACGATAGCGCAGCAGAAGCGCTCGCACCCCCCGTGTCCGCGTTCTCGCCCATGGGGAAGTAGTACGGGTAGAGGACGGAGCGAGTGGTGGAGGCGCAGTGCAGCATCGTCGCCTCCTCCGCCGCCGCCGGGCTTTCAGCGGCAAAGAGGAACGCTGCTCTGCTGGCGGACCAGAAGGCGCGGCGCTGCGAAGCCGAGAGCGACCCAGGCGGCAAGGGGTGTGGTTTCAATGGCTCCTTCGAGCTCTCCGAGGTACGTGGATCGACATCCACTGCTCTCTCATCTGTAGTACTGTTGAGGCCTCTCAGCACACACTCCTGATAACAAGTGGCGATGGAGCTGCGCAAGCTGCGAATCAGCTCGGCGAGATCATCGCCCGCCGCCAAACCTTGATAGTAACGGGAAAGACCCTGCGAAGGAGTCAACGGTGCGGCTCCGACGGCAGGTTGCAGAAGCGGCATGTCGCTTACGGAGGCGGCGTTCGTGCAATGATGACGTAAAGTGTAACAAGAGCGCTTGATTTCAGTGGTGCGAGTGATGGAAGCTTTTGCGTCATCGATCTCTCTTGCAGACTGCATGATTGGTAATGGCGGGGACGTAGAGGCTGACAGAGGTGCGGAGTTCCTACCTTCCCAACATTTCATGTTCGAGGGAAAGAAAACTCAGGGGACACGCGCGCGCTGATGGCAGCGGAAAGAAATGAAAACTGTCTCTCCACTATAAATCAAGAAATAACTTTTTGCAAAGCTAAAACACACACACACAAAAAAAAAAGAAAGAAAATGGAGATACTAATTGAGATAAGTTGTAAGTGTTCGTAAATAAAATTAGAGGGTAATTTGTGAAGAAGCTACCCAGACCTGACAGACTATAAAAGGTTTTTTGTTGTTCTGGGTGTCTGGTGATCAGTGGGGCAGATGGGTTTTTTTTTGTACTTCAGTAGGTGGTGAAACCTATTCGGCCCTTGAAGAAGGCCGTACCCACGTTTCTTCGACCTCCAAAACGTTACGTGCAATAGAATCAGTCAGTACTGCACGCCTATGCCGCAAAGAAAATGAAGAAAAAAATTAGGGTTAGAGAGAGAAAGAAAGAAACATATTATTGACATAAACATAAAAGATGTAAGGGCCTCAGCAAGAGACTTAAGAGGCACAAAGGCTTGCTCACATCGCTAGTCACGTCAATTCATCTTCATGTTTACTTTGTGTTCTCACGTTGCACACATCTCGCACGCAAATTCCTTGTCGATCCGCCCAAGACTCAGTCAAGACTTGTGATCACTTGTGTCTCCAAAAAGCAATTGACATCTACACTCTTAACACTTAGAAAAAAACAGCATTTATGGTTAAAGAGGAGTGTGCGAGAGATCCACCACATCATTTTTACTGCTCTTCTCATTGATCAACAGTTTACGAAAATTAGGTAAGCAACAGAGCAAGTCGTTAGTTCGATGAAAGCAAAATCGCAAGGCAATGGCAAAAAAGAAACACTGAGGGAAACTGACACACAGATACACTTCTACAGGTTCAAAAAAAAAACTTTTGTTTTTCCTCCAAAGATTAGTAGTTGTTCGAGTAGAGATCCTTTGCTACGCGTTGCTGCTGCGCCTCGTCCTCGTCGTCCTTAGGAACAGGATGGGTCAGCTGGAAAAGAAAAGCAGCACCCACCGCACCACACGCCGGGGCCGCCCAGTACAGCCACAGGTACATGAGCTGCGTCGCGTAGCCAGCGGCGATGAACTTGGTCACCTGCAGCCCCGTCGCCACGGCAGGGTTGAAGGCGCCACCCGACACACCACCCACGGCGTACTGTGAGGCGAGCAGGCACATGCCGATGGCTAAGCCGTAGTAGTGGTTGTTGCGCTGCTGCGAGTAGGCGACGTGCAGGACGACCGTCACGAGAAAGAGGGTGAAGACGGCCTCGGCGATGAAGGCGCTAACGATGGACTCGGCCGTGTTCTGCACCACCTGAGGAGCGGGTAGGTGCCGCGTGGTGCCGTTGCACAGGATGCCAAGGCCTGCACCCAGAAATGCCCCGATGACCTGCGCCACCCAGTACGACATCGCCTCCTCCAATCGCATGCCGCGGATCAACACCACCGCGAAGGTGACCGCAGGGTTGAAATGGCCACCCGAGATGTAGCCGAACATGAACACAAGGACACACAGCATGAAGCCCTCTGCGATAGGGGCGAGGTTGCGGGTATGGGTTTTGCCGTCAATCGCAAGAATGCCACAGTTCATCTCGGCGAGGGAGATGGTGAGGAGGAAGACGAAGGTGCCGACGCCTTCGCAGACAAAGTTAGCCTGGTAGCGGCTGAGCCGAATCAGCGGGATCTGACGCGCAAGAAAGGGCTTCTCCTCGGCGTCGGTGTGCGCCTCGCGCTGCAGTGCACTCATTGCTCTAACGCGCAGTTTTTAAGTGTGTGTGTGTGTGTGTGAGTGTGTGTGAGTGAGGGTGTGTGAGGGTCAACTCGCCGGTGAAGAACAAGAACAAAAAAAAAAATGGGCAACAATAAGCCTATTTTGGTTCGGTAATATTAATAAAGGAGTAACAGCTCTACAAGCCAGCAGCGTAAAAACGAATAGATGATGATGATAAAGGGAAAAAAAGTGAATTGCGTCAGCTCTGTAAACTATTAGATCAATCTGGAGGCCTCTTCCTTCAAAACAACAGAGGAAAAAAAGAGGAAGGGCCAACAAAGTCATTTCTCTCATTTCGCTCGGCTGTTAGATCAAGACGAGTCAGGTAGCCTTTACACTCATTGCTGAAGAGCCAGCAAATTAATTGAAAAGAAACTCTTTTGTTCTTTGTAGTGCTCAATAACGTACACACCATGAAATTTGGCGACAATTACTCAGTGCAAATTTACAGCCCTTTCTAATTTGAAAACCATGATTTTCTTCGGTTGACAATTTTTTTTTGTTTTTTAAGATAAATCGGAAAGAAAGTAGCAACGATATGACCGCTGGAAATCGAAAAAATGGAACTGAAAATGATCTGTCAGCGCATAAGTGGTACAGAGGCGCTCGTAGGCACAAGCGAAATAAACGCTCCATTCACAAAGACAAGCACTGGAACAAAAACAAGCAGATCAGAAAAAAATCGGCCTAGGTAACAATAACAACAACAGAAAAAAAAAAAAGCATAAATCACTGCTCCATGAGCTTTAAAGGAGAAAAAAAAAACAAAATTTTGTCTCTGCACACGATTACAGAGCAAAGAAATATCAAGGAAAAAAAGAGCAAACGCAACGATACAAGGCAACAAAAATAACAAAATTTTACTTGAAACCTGCTAGTGAAGAACTGGCTTACGCAATGTAAAAAAAAAAGGAAAACAAAATTACTTACGAGCAGGACGTGATTCAAAGCGGCAAAGCGGCACTCAATCACCAACCTTGGAGAAAGAAAAGGACACAATTTAAATTGTCAACAAAGCAGCTTAGAACCAGCTGCTGGCTCCTGTCTCCGAGCTCGACGCCGCAGCCCCTGCATCATCACGACGCGGCGGTGGCCGCTTGCGCCAGTTGTCCAAATCTGAGTTGTTTGTCACCACCGGCTTCTTCCACGTGTCCGCCGGCGGGGCAGCCGGAGACTTGGCTGCTTCAAGAGGCGCCGCAGGGGCCACCGCGGCACCGCGGCTACGCTGCGCATCCGCCGCCGTATCACCTGCCACCTCCTCCTCCTCCTCCAGCTCCTCTCGCGAGCGCACCACCGCCTCACGCGGCGATCGCGTGTACGGCACCTCGTGCATCTCCCGCTCCTCCCCTGAGTTTTGACGTGAGTGGGAGGAGGAGGAGGAGGACGAGGCCGGCGTGGCCGACCGACTTGACGACGTCGACGCAGAGGAAGACGTGTGCGAGTGCGAGTCCGCACTTCCCTCCTCCGCTGCTGCGGCCCCGCCTGCTGCCGCAGCGGCGGCGGCGGCGGCCTGCTGCTGCTGTCGCTGCTTCTGCAAAAGTGTGATGTCCTGAAAGACCTTGTTGTCCTCCAGCACCTGCGTGTCCGTGGGCTGCACCATCTGCGAGAAGAGCAGCGCGGCGGCAACAGCACCGATGAGCGGGGCGAGCCAGTAAATCCACACCGACTTCAAGTCGTCGCAGTTGGAGACGATGCACATCGCAACCTGCAGCCCCGTCGCGGCGGCCGGGTTGAAGGCGCCACCGGAGATGCGGCCGACGCTGGCCGAGCCCGCCGTGATGGTCATGCCGACGGCGAAACCGTAGAAGAAGTTGCCGGACTGCCGGGAGTAGGCGATGTTCAGCACCACGAGGCAGATGGCGAAGGTAAAGATGAGCTCGGAGAAGATACCAGACGTGATGTAGCTGCTGGAGACGGACGGAACGAAGATGTCCGTGTTGCCTTGAATGACCATCGACACCACACCAGCGAGAAAGGCACCACCGAGCTGGCACAGAATGTACACAAAGCATTGGGAGAGGTCCATCTGACGAATGAGAAAGACGGCCACCGAGACGGCAGGGTTGAGGTGAGCGCTGGAGATGTAGCCAAAGGTGAAAATCATGCTGGTGAACATAAAACCAATCGGAATGGGTGTCATGTTCGTGTCATCGGCCACCGTGAAGATGCTCTCGTTACGCACGCTCACAAGGGCCAGGGTAAGCACCCAGGCAAAGCTGCCGACGAGTTCGGCAAGGTAGGTGCCGAGCAAGGGGTGCAGCCGCACCCACTCCGGCACCGCCAGAAAGTCGTACCGGCTCTGCAGGCTGCGGAGGGCCGCCTGCTGCTGTCCGTAGAGCCGCGCCACCTCGTACGGGTCCAGCTGCTCCTCGACCACTTTCCCGTCACGCGTTACGGTAATCGACATGGTGTGCCGCAGCGCCGGCACCTCCGTCGGGTCGAACACCTGCGACTGGTTGCGGCTGTACCCAAATACACTGGCTGGAGCACCGCCCGTGTTGTTTGCGTTACCGGTGTTGTTGTTTTCGTCGCTGCCGTTGTCCCCGCTGCGCCATGCCGCCATGGTGAAGGACGGCGTGTTGAGGTAGGAAGAAGACTGCTTTGACAGAAGCCCGGCGGAGCGCGACGCGGTGGTGGTGGCGCTGGTCGGTACACGAGTGGCGGACCCGTCTGAGATAGGCCCGTCGTGCGCGGCCTGCGTGGCTGCCTCGGAGGTGAGGGGGACGTGTACCACATTTGAGGCGTCCAGCGCGGGTGTAGGCGAGGGGACGGTGTTCACGGTGGAGCGGACCGGCGGGCGAGGGGAGGAGTGCGGCGAGGACGCATTCGAGAACGTCTGCGACCCGGGTGCGTGCAGCGGTGAGCCGTCGGCGTGGGCGGCCGGGTTGGCGGACGGGGCCTGCACGTTCAGCGGCGAAGCCGGCACACCAGTGGACCAGCCGCTTGCCGCCGTGGTGGCAGGTGGGACAGCGGAGGCACCGGGCTGGCCATTGTTAAATGGTGAGTTACCGTTCAGCATCGTGTTTCCGTGTGCTTGTGTGTGTGTGTGTGTGTGTGTGT
>MDUD01004380.1:0-10840 GCA_002216565.1 Crithidia mellificae | reverse complement strand
CGCCGACAGCACCGGTGAGCACATCGAGGTTTCGGACGCGATGAGGCGCAAAAACGCCATTCGCGGAGTCTACTGTCTCGGGTGCTCGTGCTACTTTCTCGTTGAAGAATTTGCCGAGACGATCTCCCGGTGTCCTCGCTGCGGGAAAGACGCGCTTCAGCTTTGCCTTCAGAGCATCCAGCGCCAGCTGAATGCGCGGGTGGCGGATCAGCACACTCTTGTGAAGCTTCTCCCCTCCGTCAGCCAAGTGTGGAAGCGGAGCGTGGCTGCGCAGCTGGCCGCTAAAAGAGAAGCAAAGGAACGAGAATTGCAACAACAACAGCAATTACAGAAGGAGCTGGCAGAGATGCCTGCCCCGAGTGGCAACGCGGGGGTGCGTGGCAGCACTGCTTTCCTTGCGCCGTCTGTTGCTTCTCCCTCTACTTCAGCAGCGCAGAAAAGCAGCGGCGGCGCATCCTCCGCGCAGCAAAGCTTAAATTGTGCGCTCGCCGCCGACCCCTTTCTCTTTCAGCAGGCCCTCGCCTTCCGCTTTCTCTACACCTCGCGCTTTGCCTCCGTCAACGACGCTGCGAGTGTCGTCGATGCGCAGCAGATTTTGACGGAGCCCGAGTATCGTGAGCGGCTGCGCGGCAAAGCCTCGCTGGCTGATCAGTTCCGCTCTCGTCACCACCACGCAAGCACCGTTCATGTCCGCCTCATCTCGCAGCGGGAGGTGGATGCTGCACGACGCGCGGATAGCCACCGGAAGCTGCTGAAGCGCGCGATGCTGCCGCCGTGGCTGCGGCACACAGCCTCTCTGGCCGCCCTCGGTGGTGGCCACGTGTACACGGCGCACACGACTGCGGAGAAGGTGACGGCCGCAGAGGCAAAGAAGGGAGAGCCGTGGAACTCGGAGGAGCTGGTGGTGGCAGCCTCTAGCGATCACGCGAAGGGCCCTCTGCCGCACAGCGGCGCCGTGTGGAAACCCGCGGCCACGGCGGCGACATCGCAGCCTGTGAGTCCTGGCGAGAAGCGAAAGCGTCCGGTCGAGATGGACGCGAAAGCGGAGCTGACGCGGGCGGCCGATTTCATTGCAGAGCAATTCTTTGAGGATGACTACGATGAAGTACCACTGCCCTTGTCACGTCGCCGTCAGCTTTGATGCCTGCAGAAAAATGAAGGAGAAGGGAGATGCAGCTACGTCAGGTGCGCAGCAGGCGTCATCGACAGCTCGAAAATAGCTCTCCTCCTATTTTTTTCTAAGTATAATATGGGCAGCGTTTTTAACGCGGTTGTTAAAGCAACATTCACACAAAGACACACATAATTATAATGATTGTAAATAGCTTGCGTCCGCGTTTTCTGCAATGTACGCAAACAGAATTTGCTCATGTGAGACAACCTAGAAAAGAAAACAACATATTTTAAACAGAAATAGCTAGGGTTTGTGAGGCAGGAGAACTGACGACTTCAACAAAGCGCTTATCTTTCCCATTATCTAGTGTTTCGTACGTCTATTTTGATTCTTTTCTTTCCTCTTTCTCTTCCTCCATCTCGAAATGTTAACTACTACTTTTCTCTCCCAGTTCTGCTTTGACTATTCGCAGTCAGAGCAGACGCATCACTTTGCAGTACAGCAAAGCTTACTCCACCCCCTTTTTTTTATTCATCATTGATTACAAGGAGCTGCACGTGTTTCCGTCACTTTGTTGTGTCTTTTCTTTTGTCAAGTTCGATTCGCACCATTGAGGTGGTTCGCTATTACGGTGTCAGTTTGAGTGAGAAGCTTAATCCCCTTTATCTGAGGTTACCCTTTGCTTCTCACGTGATCTTCTTTGTGGATACTCATAGATTTCGCTGTGCGCGCTTCGCTCCGTTGTTATCGCATTGCCAAGTCAAAATTGCTCAAATCTGGTTTGACTCTCAACTGGCACGCTCATCAGAATCTCCACAAGCTTACCGACTGCAAGCCTTTCGCGAAGCTTTCACCTGTCTTTTTCCGAATCTTTTTTTCTTCTCTTCGCTGTGGTTTCTATCAGTAGTGACGAGAGTCCAGCAGCGCAGAATTGATTACTAAGATACCAGTATCGTAGCATAACAGAAGTCAAGCTTTGCTTGCTTTTTTTTCTTTTCCAAAGAATTACTCAAAAGCATTCTAAATTCAGTCTTGTTTTTGCTGGGTACTCTTTTTTCGTTTAATCCTCATATAAATTAATTATTATCGAGTTGAAAACGATATAGCTAACTAAAATCACGACGAAACATTAAAAAAAGGAAAAAACCGAAATTTTTGCTGCGATGCAGTCTGATAAGGATGCGCCGCTCTTTACCGTGCAGTCCGTAGTGCAAGGCCTCGCCTCGGATAGCGCGTTGCTACTAAGTTTGGTCACCACCGTCGAGCGCACCGCCACGCCGGCGCAGAAGGCGGCCTTTGTGCGTCACTTTGTCTCTCTCCTGCTGCACTGCCGCGACGAGGGCGTATTCGCCGGCAGCGAGCTCCTCAGCGAACTTTTTATTCTGGACCTCGACGAGGCGATGTGGCGGCAGCGCGACGCCGCCGTCTTCCTCCGCCGCTCCTCGACCATTGTCAGCAGCCTGCTGGACCAGCTTTCTCGCGAAACCTTCTCCTCCCCGGAGGGGAATCTTCTACCTCATCTGGTGGCCACAACCCGCGTGTTGAGTGCCGGCGACGACGCCTCCACCTCGAGCATCGCCACCCCGATGGGCGTCTCGCCAGGGCAGTGGAGCCACCACTCCGAGGACGGCCCCCTCGTGTCAAGCACGCAGCCGGACGGCATGAGCGTCTACGACCGCTTCAGTACCAGCGAGCTGGCCGGCTTGTCTACCGCAGAGCAGCAGTTCTTCAGCGACCTCGGACCCTCCCCGTACCTGCCTCATTCCTTTTCCAGCAGTGTCGGGGGAACCGGAATGGAGGGGTCGCGGCCACCAGTGCAGGCTAGCTTTGCCTCCCCGGCAAGTCATTCTCAACAACAATATTCGCATCCACAGCATCAGCCGCAACAGCAGCAACAACTCGCGCGAACGGTGTCGCCGTATGGCTTCAACGCCAGCGGGGCAGCTGGCAGCTCGAACTGGCGCGACAGCTTCCGCTACACTCGCGACACGGATGCGTCGAATGAAAATGGCAGCCGCCCCGCCACGCGGACTGCCTTCACAGGGATTCAGATACGCGAAGGCGTCGACTTCTTCTCCGAGGCGGCCGCGATGGCGGACCCGCGCAGCGTGCACAATGCAGAGCTGGCTCTCAACGTCGTCGACGTCCGCGCAGAGGCGGTGCTGACGCTGGCCTTCCAAATTCAGGACGTTGTCGCACGGCACATCTCCGACTGCCCGCTCGTGTTACGCCGCGCCTTCTGGCTGTGGCTGCGCGCCGCCTCCGGCCGCAGCGGTCCACCCGAGTCCGCCGAAGTGTCGCCGGAGTTGCCCGCGACGACGGCGTCGGCGGAGGCGCAGACGGCGCCGCTAAACCTGCCCACGTCCTCCTCCGCCCTTCGCGCCTCGTCCCCGCCTCCCGCCGTCTCCTTCGAATTTGTGGGGATGGCGACGATGGTCATGCTGCACATGCTTACACCCCTGCTCCTCTCCATCCCATCCTTTGTGCTGCCGGTGGAGGAGGACGAGGACAGCGAGGCGTACGTGACGACGACGACGCGTTTTCGCTTCATGGCAAAGGTGCTGCAGAAGGCGGCCTACGGCGTGCTGTTTGACGAGCGGTACGAGGCTGGGCTGACGCCGCTCAACCGCGGGATGCGGGAGCTGCACCGACGGTGGGTCTCGTGCTTCAGCGCGCTGGCGGACTACCGCAACGCGTCGTCGATGAATTGGTGCTGCCCGCTGCCGTCCCCGACGCGGGGGCTGGCAGTGAGTTTGAGCAGCCTCTCCGAGGAGCAGGCGGTGCTGCAGCGCTATTTTCAGTTCCTCGACGGCTTTTTGGTTCCGTACTTGCAGACGACGGTGCTGCTGCGGCGCTTTACGGAGGCGATCCACTTGCCGCAGTGGCTGCGCTGCACCTACTTCGCCGCGCGCTTTCAGCGTGGGCAGATCGGCGTTGTCTGCCCCATAGCTGCCGCCGGTGCCCACGCCACGCGCTTGAACGGAGCTGCCGGGGTTAAAGGCGCAGGCATCAACGACACAAAAAAGCAGAGGGGCGACGACGACGATGAGGACGATGCGAAGCTGCAGCGCTTAGGTGACGCCATCGCGCACGTCGTGGCGGGTCTCTCCACCGCCACGTGCACCAACACAACGGAAGTGGTGAGTGCTTTCATGGCAAACTTCATCTCGTTTCTCGGCACGAACGCCGCCAAGGTGACCACCATCGTCATCTACGAAGACTTGCTGCGGCGCTACTGGGCCCAGTTTCCGCGCCCCAGCAGCACTGCCAGCGGTGGCGGCGGGGGCGACACGAGGGAGCACGTCAGTTTTCCAGGACGTGCCGAAGCAGCAGCAGTGGTTGCCTTTTACGTTTACCTGGCGGTGCAGCACAACGTGGTGAGCCCGCAGTTTCAGCTGGTGCTGATCCCGAGTGTGTCGGCCGCCCTCCGCGACAATGGCCAGCCGCGGCTCTTCAGCTCTCTTGCCTTCTCCACCACCGACACCCTGCAGTGGCTGTGGCAGGTGCTGGAGGACATTCCAGTGTGCTACCGTCGGCACTGCGATCGCATCTGGAGCGCCTCCATTGCCGCCGGCCAAGCGCGGCTGGACGGAGAGCAGTCGCCGATCCCGCACACAGCTCTCACCACTGCCGCGCCGCACATGCCGCGGTTGAAGATCTGCAGCTCCTTCTCGGAACTCATGTCGTGCCTCTTCAAGGGACTGTCGAGCTACATACCACTGAGCGCGGATGACTACCACTGGATGGTCTGCGAGCAGCAACAACTGCAACACCAGCAACAGCATCAGCACGCCGACGCGGCACCCGGGGCGGCGAAGCACGGCAGTGCGCACCACCGTGATGCGGTGAAAGCACCGGCGAGTGGGGACTGCGTATGCAGCCCGCAGGAAGGCGCGACGGTGGCAGCCGCACAGCCGCGGCCAAATCGATCTGCCGTCTCCAACGCACTGGCGAACACGGCCACCCTGCGCTCGCTGCGTGCGCGCTGGCGCCGCCCCCTCGCCGTGTCAGAGAGCCTCAGTGCGAGCGGCATCCTGCCCCTCCACTCCACCCGCGGACTCTTCGAAGTGCTGTGCACCATCACGTGCCGTCGACTTTGGACGGACGGCACGCTGCAGCCCATGGCCGGCGTTAGTGCCCTCGGCGCCCTCGCCCAGCCTCTCTGTGCCATCGCCCAGCTCTACGGAGTCGCAGCTGACGTCGCGGCGACGCTGCTGGTGGCCGTCGACGCCACCCCGCCTCCGCGCTGGCTGCGCGACTTGCACTTCAGCCACGGCAGCGTCAGCGTGCATGTGGGTGACAGCGCAGAGCGTTGCGGCGGCGGCAGCAGCGGTGCGTCTTCACCCGGGGCGTCGCCGACGGTGCTGCGGCGCATCAACCAGGTCCACTGGCCGCAGTGTGGCTGGTTTTACCCTACCGTAGAGGAGAGCAGCGGAGGGGAGGAAGAGGAAGGCAGGACGGCGCCGGCATCTGCAAAAGGGAGAACAAAAGGGACTTCTTTCACAAACGGGACGAGTGCCACGGCAGCGGCAGCTGCGATGGAGCTGAACACGCAGTGGGAGTCTCTCATGCAACACGTTCTCTTCTTCAGCAGCGAGTTTGACGCAAATGTGCCGGACTACGACGCGGACTCGAACGTGGCGGAGCAAATTTTGTCCACCCGCTGGGGACTGTGCAGCAACGCCGGAAACAGCCGAAGCTCCTCTGCCGGGTCCGCAGGAACTGCGGCGAGCACCAGCGCTGGCGGTGCGATTATTGCTGCTGCTAGTGCTGGTGCTGCTGCAGCGCCAGTATCGGAGGATGCCCGGCACATCACCGCCACCGCCGCCCTCACCGCCCTGCACGCCGTCCCCAGCCTCCGCCACCTCTCCATCGAGAGCCTGTGGCGCCTGTTTCTCTTCAACGTGCGTCAGACGTGCCACATTATGCGCCGCATGACACCACGGGAGTGCCCTTTCTGCCGCATGGAGGGCGCGATCGCCGACGTGCTGCGCGGCGGCAGCGCGGTGCGGAAGTCGCCGACGGTCGCCGTCCGTCCAGGATTTGAGGAGAGCGGGTCGACCTTCTCGGAGCGTGTTTCGCAGGCCGCGGCCGATGCGCTGCGCTCGTGCTTTCCGTCCGAGGTGACCATCGTCCGCCTCATCGTCTCTGTCGCCGCCTACGTGCGCAACGTGCACGCGGTGCTGGAGCGGCTGCGGGCCAGCAACGCGGCTGCCGTGCCGGCCAGCATCTCCTTGTCGTCCTATAAGGTGGTGGCGCGGGACGGGACAGCGCAGCTGCTCTATGGGAAGGCCCCGCTGACGGCGGCGCAGGAGCGGCTGGTCGACCTGCTGTGCTTCGACGGTGAGTCGCTCATTCAGAAGGCCTACCTGCCCTACTACGAGAACTGCACCTGGCACCCGTACGGCCGCCTCTTGTACGACTGCTGACAGGGCCGCTGGCGCTTGCCCGCTTTCGCTTTTTCTTGTTGTTGTATCTCTCCTCCTCCTCCCAGCACTGGCGGAGCGCCATATTCACTGCAAGAAACAAGGTAAAAGCTGGGGCACTGAAACCATGCTTTTTACTGTTTTCTCTTTCTTTATTCATCGATTTGCGTCGCCATGCGCTGTTCAGGGTGTGGTGCATTAGCCACCCCTTTTTTCTTTTTTTTCTTTTTCTGGCGTTGTTTGCCTGAACAAGTGAAGAAAACTATTTGATTCACAGCAGGCGGGTCTTCTCAGCGATGTTGCTTGTTCACGTTATAATTGTGTGCTCGTTTCTTCTTCTCTAGCTTCTCTCATTTGCTTTCAGTACTGTTGTAAATTCTTCCATTTCAAAACCGTCACCAGTGAACCTTAAATTACGTTTTATAATTAAAAACGAGAGCCACAAAAACAACAACAACCATTTAAGAACTTTAGCAAAGAAAATGAAAATAAAAAACGGGGTTGCTTAGTAACTGTAAAGGTAGCAAAGCGCAGCTCAGCAAAGACCAGAACGTACCTCTTTTGGATGCTTTCATGGCGCCTCGGCGACTAACCACTCATTTATGTCGACGCGAGCTTAAGAGCTCCTTTTTCTATCACTTTACTTAGTCAGCAGTCTGCAGACACCATCCAACAAGCTGTCGTTGCAGCGCTTTTTCTAGATTTTTTTACCAACTTTCCAACTGCTTTCTTTGAGTGTGTTTCACTAGACACTTCCCTCTTCTTCTTTTTCCCTTTTCATTGAAGGTTGTTTCGTTTTTCCGCATTGAAGAGAGCACATACTGTCGCACGGCTGTTCTTGTGTTTTGTTCACTTCCATCCCTGTCCACCAGTTCACGCGCTTCTACCACACGTGTAGAATTAGTACTTGTTTTCACACACTTTTTTTTTTCTGACCCCAATCTTTCTTTTTTCACTTTTCCTTCATCGACAACCCTTCTCATCATGAGCCAGGCATCCGTTGAGGCGGCCATCCTGAAGGCCCTCGCCACCGCGGACCAGGTCTCCTCGACCCAGTTGTCCGAGATTCTGAAGGTGGACCATCAAGACGTTGTCGGCGCCGCCAAGTCACTAGAGGCGGATAACTACATCAAGTCCGAGATGGGCCAGCAGATGGCGCTGAAGCTGTCGCACGAGGCCCATCAAATCATCGAGTCCGGCAGCCCCGAGTACCGCGTGTGGGAGCTGCTGAAGGACGGCAAGACGAGTCAGGAGGAGGTGGCAAGCAAGCTGGGCAAGGAGACGACCGGGGTGGCGCTGGCCAACGGCATCAAGGCGAAGATGTTCAAGACGGCGAAGGAGGACGGCAAGGTGTTTCTCGAGCGCGTGCCGGGCAACGACAGCGTCGTCGACGCCGTTCGCGAAACACTGAAGACGGCCGCGGCTTCGCCCGACCTGGTCGATGCGAAGACGGTCGACACGCTGAAGAAGCGCAAGCTGGCTTCGATGGAGGCGCGCAAAACCTTCACCTACACCAAAGGACCCTCGTACGCGGCAGAGCGCTCAGCGAAGGCGGCGGGCGACCTGACGCGCGAGATGCTCGTGGACGGCTCGTGGAAGGACCGCCAGTTCAAGGAGTACAACTTCTCGGCCCAGGGTGCGGAGGTGGACGGTGGCGCCCTGCACCCGCTGCTGAAGGTGCGGCAAGAGTTCCGCGAAATTCTTATGGAACTCGGCTTCCAGGAGATGGACACGCAGCACTGGGCGGAGGTGTCTTTCTGGAACTTTGATTCCCTCATCATCCCACAGCAGCACCCGGCGCGCGACCTGCAAGACACGTTTTTCTTGTCGAAGCCCGAGACGGCGCCGCTGGCGGAGCCGGACTACGTGGAGCGGATTAAGGCGATGCACGAGGCGTGCTTCCGCACTCCGTGGAAGACGGAGGAGGCGTCCCGCAACGTTCTGCGCACCCACACCACAGGCAGCTCCGCCTTCACGCTGCGCAACCTTGCCCGCCACGCTACGCGCACCCCGGATGGCAAGCTGCAGTTCCGCCCCGGCCGGTACTTCAGCATTGACCGTGTCTTTCGCAACGAGGAGATGGACCGCACCCACCTGTGCGAGTTCCACCAGGTCGAGGGCTTCGTCATTGACCGCGACATCTCGCTCGCGAAGATGATGCACACCTTCGACTCCTTCTTCCGCCGCATCGGCGTGTCGCAGCTGCGCTTCAAGCCCGCCTTCAACCCGTACACGGAGCCTTCGATGGAGATCTTCGGCTTCCACACCGGGCTGAACAAGTGGATTGAGGTGGGCAACAGCGGCCTCTTCCGGCCGGAGCTGCTACGGCCACTCGGCTACGACGACGACGTCTCCGTGATGGCCTGGGGCCTCTCACTGGAGCGCCCCACGATGATCAAGTACGGCATCAACAACATCCACGAGCTCTTCGGCCACCGCGTGGACGTGCGCTTCATCAAGCGTGCTGCCATCGCCCGCTACTAAGTTGCTGAACTGGCGGAAAACACAACACACACACACACACATAGAGAAAGAAAAAGAGAAAAAGAAAAGCGCTCTGCAACAGTAAAAAACTCGTTGTTCTGCTTTCTTTTTTTTCCCCTTTTCCTCTCCTCTTGTTCGCGATGTGAAGATAGTTTTATTTGGCAAGTGTGGCCAAAAAGACAAGCTGCGTTGCAATGATTTAGTTCTTTGTCAGCACCGTTTGAGAAGGTAAATCGATACTTATCAATCTCTCACGAATGCTACTGTCGCTGCCCTTGTCAACTTGCTGATGTTGCGCTGTGGCGTTTTTAGCGTTATAAGTAATTAATTAAATTTTGACAGACTGTGGTAGGTTTTTGTTGTATCATCCATGGTGGCGTGCGATCAATGAGGCTCCGTCCTTACCGCAACCTTCTTTTTAAGACAGGGATAAAAATCCTTTTTTTTTTGAAATTGGCGCAGAACTTTGGCGAAAAGTCCCTTTTTGTGTGTTTTTTTTTCTGTTGATGACCTGCATCTTTGCCGTGTTGATGGCAGCCTTCCACACACAAAAAGGAAATTTGAATGCAACTCTAGAAGAGGCGTGGCGAGGTGAGAGTGTTGAGCAGCCACTGCCTTGTTGCAGGCGGCCCACGTGTCCGTCAGACACAGCTTTTTCACTTCAGTATGTGGGTCTTCTCTCCTTGTTTGACGTAAAACCAATCTTTATTTCTTTTCTCTTTCTGGTGTTGTTACAGTGCTTGACGGTGTTCGCTAAGAGCCACACGGTGCTGTGGTACTTTTTTTCCCGTTAATTTTATGCTCAAAAGTGACAATAATTATGAAGAATGGCGATAATTGCGTGAGAATACTTCTCCTCTGATGTGAGAAGAAGGCGAAGATAATCAGATAGTGTTTCAAATTTACAATTGCTTTGTTTGCTAGCTTTTGGATGTTTCAAGTACAGAGTGTATGTGTGCGCTAAAGGCGTTTGATTTATGTTGATTTTTTTTTTGTTTTAGTAAACGGCACTGCCGGATTTCAGCGTAAGACTGCAAAAGATGTCATAAAATCTTCCAAGAAAGTTTTACAATAGTAGAGGTAAGAGTACAGCAAGTCAATGCTTTCTGTTTCACTCCTATGCTTCTTCATAATTCTGCTCACCTTCTCCTTCTTGCGCTACAATCTAACTTTTGTTTATCATTCAAAATTGCCTTCACACTCAAACACATCTGCACAATTGTATTAATTTCGCTGTTGACCCTTGCACTAAGTAGTGAGGAACATTCAAAATGGTCAAGCCGCATCTCCACCACTACCAGGTCGTGGGCCGCGAGTCGCCCTCGGAGAAGAACCCCGAGCCGACGGTGTACAAGTTTGAGGTGTTCGCCCCGAACTTCGTGGTCGCCAAGAGCCGCTTCTGGCGCATGATGAAGATCAAGAACAAGGTCAAGGCCACCCACGGTGATGTCCTGTCCTGCAAGGTCGTGAAGGACGCGAAGCTGGCGGCGCGCAACTACGTCGTCGACATCGCGTACTACAGCCAGCGTTGCGGCTACACCCGCATGGTCAAGGAGTTCCGCGACGTGTCGAAGAGCGGCGCCGTGAGCCAGGCCTACCACGACCTCGCCTCCCGCCACCGCGCTCGTTACCACAACATCGAGGTGCTGGAGGTGAAGAGCGTGCCGGACCACGAGGTGAAGCACCTGAACATCATTCAGTACCACGCCCCGAACCTGTCCTTCCCGCTGCTGCAGCGCCGCGTCAAGGCCGCCCGCAAGGACCGTGCCATCTTCGTCAAGAAGAACACGAAGCGCGCTGTGGTGGCTTAAGGTGG
>MDUD01004354.1:3075-23084 GCA_002216565.1 Crithidia mellificae | reverse complement strand
CCACTAGCACACATACACGCAAACACAATCTTGATTTGATTCGCGCTTTACTTCGTTTACCACACTCACTTCTCTACTTTGTTTTTACTCCAACGAATATTGTAAAACTCGTTTTTGTCTAATATTTTGCTCTCAATCTCTGCTTTCAATTTTTTTTTTTGTTGGAAAGTACTACTATTTTTTAACTCTTCCCTTTTCTAGCTTGACAAAAACTGCGTTTCCAGCAAACAAACGCACAATTTTGTCTCCTATTTTCTCTTCTTTTTCTTTTCTACCACATTTGGTAGCCTAGTCAACATTTTAGAAGACGCACTTCAATTAGCCTAGCGCGCGTCGACGTAAACTGCAAGCGTTTTACTTTAAAACACACAAAACAGTTAATTTTATTCAGCTTTTCTTACTACATCCCCTTTTACTAGTATTTACCGTATTTTTTTTCCTTCCACTTTAGTTGCTGACTTTCGAAGATCGCAGCACGGAAAATCACAATTTATTTTCGCCTCATCTTAATTCGTGTAGTTTTCTCAAGACAGCAACAAATCTTTCAGAAAAAAAACCTAACATACATCATCATCATCAAACAAAACAGATACAACAAAAGGACAGTCCGCAAGACAAATCTCAGAGATGTTCCGCTTCCCTGTTGCACGTCAAGTCACCGACGCGTCGGCCGCTGCTGCCGTCGCCGTCGCTGCCCACCACACCCACGTGCGCCGCGCCAGCCACTGGACGCGTCGCAACCTGCAAGCCGTTCGCCCTCCGCCGACGCCCGCCGCCGGTGCGCTGAACGAGGATCGTGTGGCGCGGTGGTGCCGCCGCCTGTGGGACATCACGCGCAACTCCACCGACGCGGCTCCTGCCCCGCACCTTCTCCCACGTCCCAACCCAATGCACGAGGCACAGCTGAAGGCCCTGGACAACACCTCGCAGTCGGCGGAGGCGCTGAAGAGTAAGTTGGCAGCTGGTGACGAGGCGGGTTCTGCGGCTACCAAGAGCGGCGTCAGCGCAGAGGCGCGTGCGGTAGCACCTGTGGCTGAGGGAAGGGCGGTTGACGAGGAGTCGCTGAACTCGATGGACGTCGACGCGCTGATGGCCCGTCTGCAGCGCGCCATTCGCGGGGACAGCGGCCGCATTCCTGGCGTCATCGTGGAGGATGTGTGGGCTGTCTTCGATCTGCTCGTGCCCCCCACCATCCAAGACGACGTCTCCCCTGCCAGCATCACCCCTGACATCGAAGAGAAGTTTTTCGCGTTTGTCTCGACGCTGAATGAGCTCGATTTCGATCTTCAGGCCGTCGTGCAAGCGAGCAAGGAGCTGGAGGTGAAGGTCGCGGACTACTTGGGTCAGCTGCGGCTGCTGGAGGACAAGGAAAAGGAGCTGGCCGCGTCGCGGCTGACGAAGAGCGCCACCGAGCGCGCCAATGAAGCCAGCGAGTTCACGGAGCGCTTAATGAAGGCGAAGAGCGAGGTGATGCGCTGTTGCTTCCAGGCCCGCAACGTCGGCGCGCCGCTTTATTACACCTGGCTGCGCCACACCGCCTCCCTGTCCGACGGTCTGCGCCGCCTCATGCACTTCCGCAAGCTCGCCCACTACTTCGAAAGCCTGTGCAAGAAGCAGGTGAAGCGCTACGAGGCGCAGCTCAAGGCGGCGGTGTCCAGCACGCCGCAGTCGGCGAAAGATGACCTGGTGCGACAGCAGTTTAAGTGGCGCAGCCGCCAAATTGAAATCGGTCTCATTGACAGTGCCCTGTCCCTCCTTTTCCACGACTTCTTCGCGAAGGAGTATCTGGTGATGGAGGAGCTGACGTGGTACTCGACACCGCCCTCGCTGCTGGATCAGATCATGCGTGCGGAGGGGGTGCACCCGTTTGTGAACGGGCTGGACGACATGCGCTACCGCCTCCAGCCCACCCACCACCGCCACCTCTTCGCTTTCCTGCACCCCGCCGTCGTCGAGGAGCCGCTGATCGCGGTGCAGGTCGCCCTGACCCACGGCATCGCCAGCTCAGTGGATCGCATCCTTGGCCGACCGACGCCGCTGGCGGACCCGGCCAACACGACGAAGGCGGCCGAACTCTTTCGCCAGCTCGGCGCAGCGGAGGACGTCGTCGCCGCCGGTAGCAGCACCGCCACCACCGCCACTTCCCCTACACCCGCAGCCAGAGCAGCTCACGCCGTCTCTGCGGAGGTCGAGGATGGCAACGTGAACACTGCGATCTTCTACAGCATCAACTCAGCCCAGAGCGCGTTGCGTGGGATGGACATGGGCAACCGCCTTATTAAGCGCGTGGTGAAGGAGGTGGAGGGGAACATCAACGCAAGTCGGCAGGCCCGCAACCTGACCCCTATTCACACCTTCAGCACTCTCTCTCCTGTTCCGCTCTTCGTGAAGTGGCTTGCTGGGCAGGTGGCCGCGATGACGACGACGGCGACGACGTCGACGGCCGCAGAGGGCGCGTCGGAGAGCGCGAACGTGGTAACGGGTGTTTTTGGCACGCAGCTCACCGTCGCAGAGGAGGAGCAACTCTACTACGCACCCCTGCGCGAGGCGGTGGCGGGTTTTATTCTGCGCCACCCTTCCACGCTACCAGCAGAGGCGAAGGCAGTCATGGCCAGCGCTGCTGCTGCCACTGCCACCGCTCCTGCCGCGCCTGCGAATGCAAATTGCGCGGTGCTGCAGTACCTGCTGAAGCTGTTTCAGACCGCCCCGTCGGAGGATGGGCTGTGGTGGAACGACCACGCCTTCACGGCGGCACTGGAGGGTCCGCTGCTGCGCTCCGTTGCCGTGTACCTGTGCACGGTGAAGCGCCACGGCAGCCCACGCATTCGTGACCCGGTCGGCAACTTTCACGTGTCGAATGGTGCCACCATCTACCGTCTGAATTTCCTCGGCAACACCACCGCGCAGGGCAGCCGCGAGAGCGCATGTGTGATGGTGAACTACTGGTATGACCTGCCCACGGTGTCGGCGAACGTGACCGAGTACGAGGTGACGCAGCACGTCGCTCTAGGTGAGCCCATTAAGGCGCTGCTGGAAAAGGAGAACGCGTAGTTGGCCCCCCTCCTTTTTTTTTCAGGTCAGTCAAATTTTGCGTTGCTCTTTGGCCATTTTAATCACTACTGCTTCCTGAGCAAACTCATCAAAATATACCTTTAATTATTGTACAGTTCATCTTTGCTTTTTTCTTTTATTTTTCCTTGTTTTTCCTGCGAGAAGAAAACTTTTTTTTATCGACTTCTTCAAATTCCGTACCGCGATCGCTATTTACACACACGCAAGAGCAACAAATAAAATATTTATTGAACATTATACTATTCAAGAGAAAAACGTTTGGTTGATAATCAAGTTTCTTGCTGAAATACAAGCAAATTCGGTTGCATTGCGCTGCACCGTACTTGGCGATGCACTTACTAGTCTCTTCTTTTTCTTTAAAATATAGTCAAAGAAAGCTATTCTTTTTTGTTCCGCGCAGCTTCGCTTTACGTGTTTAGCGCCAAAAAGTTGTGGGTCATTTTCAGGTGAAAAACATCTCTTTCGATGCCTCGGCCACCCCACTTTCCAAACTTTCTTATCCATCGCTTTTTTTCCGATCCTTACATTCGTTTTGCTCACCGTTCTTTATCATTAATATACTTTTTATTGTTCAGCCCACAACGCATCGGCAGAATTCGTGACCTTTGTCTTAAACCTCTCAACGAAAGAGAAGCTGAGTATCTTCGCTCCGGCTGTTTTGCCGCTGTTTATTGTTGTAGTTTCGGCCTCTCCTTCTCTGCGTTCCGCAAACTTGTATCATTATTTTCAACACTTTACTTTTCTAATTTTTTTTTTTGGCACTCCTCTTCATTTCACCCATCTGTACTTTACTCAAATTGCAATCACGCAAACTTGCCCAGGAAAAATCATTAGACCTTTTTCG
Source organism: Crithidia mellificae (assembly GCA_002216565.1). Classification (NCBI taxonomy): domain Eukaryota; phylum Euglenozoa; class Kinetoplastea; order Trypanosomatida; family Trypanosomatidae; genus Crithidia; species Crithidia mellificae. Next base: position 19,168 of record MDUD01004354.1, on the reverse strand, counting down.
TTTTTCCTCTTGTACTTGTGAACTTCACCCATTTGTATATATAACTCAATAGAAGCATCTTGCTTCACAATCTTTTTGTTTATTTTTCAAGGTTGTTTATTATTGCACGGTATTTCAGCTTCCGCCTTCGTTCGCCTCTGCGTTCAACCAGAAAGCTTTTTGATTGCCTTTTTTTTACTAAATTGTCACTTGCAACCGATGTAAAGTTTGTAGACACTCACTCACTGGCGATTCAACAAAAATTGAGACGTATTGTATTTTCTGTTTCCTTTCAAAATTAATATATATATTTTTTCTCTTTCCCTATTACACTATACAGTNTTTTTGCCCTCCTCTTCATTTCACCCATCTGTACTTTACTCAAATTCCAATCACGCAAACTTGCCCAGGAGAAATCATTAGACCTTTTTTGTTTTTTCCTCTTGTGCTTGTGACCTTCACCCATTTGTATATATATTTCAATAGAAGCATTTTGCTTTACACTCTTTTTGATTATTTTTCAAGCTTGTTTATTCTTAAACGAGATTTTAGCTTCCGCTTTCGTTCGCCTCTGCGTTCAACCAGAAAGCTTTTTGATTGCCTTTTTTTTTTTAAATTGTCACTTGCAACCGATGTAAAGTTTGTAGACACTCACTCACTGGCGAATCAACAAAAATTGAGACGTATTGTATTTTCTGTTTCCTTTCAAAATTAATATTTTTTTTCTCCCTCCCTATTACACTATACAGTCACCCCCCTATCTCCGTATTTTTTTTTCTTAGAATTATGAGCGAGCTTGTCAGTCGCCAACACGTGTCGTCCGCGACGCACGCCGCGGCGTTCCGCAATTCGGGCTTTGCAGGCGATGTGTCCGCCTCCTCCATCTCCACCTCCCCTGCCCTGCACTCCCCTGTCGAGAGAGAGGAAAAGGCAGAGGGCGAGGACGAAGAATCGTTTGTCTCTCTCGTCGATTCTGCCGGTGCTTCGACTCCACAGCCGCCCCTCTTGGTACGTGCCAGCCGTGCTGAAAGCCGCACTCCGGCTCCAAAGCGCAACCTGGCCCCATCAACCCTACTGAGCGAAGTGCTGGAGGACCCTCTCTTTCAACTGGTCGCGCCGCCTCCCACAACGTACACGGGCCGCGCCTCCACTGCAGCGACCACTGTCACCACCACCGCGGCGACTGTGGGACGTCCCAGCGTGAACGGCGGTCAGGCGTCAACGTGGCTGCGCTCGCCAGTGCTGTCCTCCTCCGAGCGAGACACCGCCACCCCGCCTTTTCTTTCGCAGACTGCAACGAGCCTGGAAGCCGCCGCAGCCGCAGCCGCAGCTGCCGCAACAACAGCAGCGGCATCCGGTGAGGGAGAAGTTTCATCGAACCCCCCTGTCGATGTGCGAGAAATTTCTCTAGAACTGCCGAGCAGCCACGTCGCCCCGCCCTCGATGCTGTTGGTGGCCTTGGCGGACATGGATGCTCTTCAGCAGTCTTTTTACGCCCACACCTGCGTCTGGCCGGCCAAGGAGCAGGTGGGGGAGTTCAAGAAGCTCGTTGCGGCGTCGATGCGGGCGGAGCTGACCCGGGGAGCGACGACGACGACCACCGCCACCACTACCAACGGCGCTACCGCGCTATCAGCAGATGTGACACGAAACACGACAACAGCTGCGGCTGCCGCATCCACATCGACAGCGGCGGAGAGCAGCAGCGCGAGCGTGTCCGCCGCAACGGGAGACGCCGCCTCTGCCGGGGCTCGACAGGCGCACGACGCTGCCGTCCGTGCCGCCCTGCACAGCGCTCACGGCTTCCTGCACGGCACGGAGGCGGTGCCGACGGGGGTGCCAAAGGCGCACCTGCAGCGTGCTCGACTAACGTGGGTGCGTCAGTACCGCCGCGCGTACGTGCAGCCGCGACTGGAACAAGCGCAGCGGCACCGCTATGAAGTGTGGCGTTTGATTCAGCAGGAGCAGCAGCAGCAGCAAAAGCAGCACGTACATGCACGTCAACGACAGCAGTATGAGGGCTCCACTCAGCGATCGCACTCCCCGAGCACGCTGCGCGGGTCTGTGAACGCGCTGGTGCGTTTTCCACGTGGTGTTTCGATCTCGCTACTCGGCCCTGCCACCGCACCGGCAACCATGTGTGCCGCGCTGCGGCCGCATTACTGGCAATCCAGCGCGGTGGACGGGTCAGCCGACCCCGCTGACAACAACAACGACAACAACAACACGCACGTCGGAACGGCAGCAGCAGCAACAGGCGGCGGTTATAATAGTAGTAGTGCGAAGAAACACCGTACGCTGCTCGATGCGGCGCAGCGTCGGCACGGCTTCCTACCCGGGTCTACCCCATCCACTTCTGCTGCCGCCGCCGCCGCAGCGACAGCAACAGCAGTGGCAGGCGGAGAAGACGAAAGCGTGAACGCCGCGTGGGAAGTGGACCTCTACGATGATCTCCACCTTGTCGTGACGTCCGAACTGACACACGCCAACGCCGATCAGGCCAGCAGCCGTGGAGCGGTGGAAGAGGCGGAGGCGCCGCTGCTGTCCGGTGGTGCACCGTCGAAGACGACCTCCAGTTCTTTCGCGGCGTTTGGCGCGGGCACGGAGCGCGCGTCCGCCACAGCCGCCAGCCTCCTGCAGCGTCCTGCCGATCTCACCCAGATGCAGCTGCCCCTCCCCGTCTTTGTCTACGTCATGAGCCGCTACCTCTTCCTTGCGCACTACGCAGCCCACTTCCCGCCCGGCCTCTTCAGCGGCGCACTGCTGAACCCGTTCTACTTCCCCGAGGCGGTGGAGTGCACGGCGGCGTACGCGCTGCGGGCCGTGCCGGCGGTGCGGCGGGAGGCTGAAGTCACCCGGGCCACCTACGCCGCCCAACTCGCCGACGCCCACGCGTGCTTTCCGGAGCGGGTGGCGCACATGGAGGTGCCACTGCCGCGCCAGGACACGATGCACTTCTTCGAGCTGCTATGCCCACCGCAGCGGCAGGACCGGGTAGGGCGGTGGCAGCCCGTGCCGTGGGGGCAGCTACTGCCGGAGGAGGAGGACGCGCTGCTGCAGGCCGAGTACGCCGACGGCGTCGATGGCGGCAACGACGGCGGGGTGGCCGCGTCATCCGGCACCTCCTCCACTATTACAGCCGGCACCGGCACCACGGCAGCGGCGCCGCACCGGCTGAATCGCCCGCTCCTCGCCTTTGCGTACGCCCGGGTGGCGCGGCGGCTCTACCGCGACCGCCTGCAGCAACTTGCCCAGCACCCGATTCTTCTCGCAGAGGTGCGCCGCCTGCTCGCCGTCTGCGAGTCCGTGGCGATGCGCTTCTTCGCCTCGGTCGACACAGAGCAGCGAGGTTGCATTACGTGGGAGGCCCTCACCACGGCCCTGATTGAGGAGGCGGACGTGCAGGACCACCAGCTGAAGGTGCGCGAGCACGCGGCGCAGCTGACCCGCGCCAGCGCGTCCGTATTCGACCGCTACGTCGTCGAGCCGCTGGCCCCGGCACTGGTGCGGCTGGGCTACACCGGCTCCGTCTTCGAGGTGCGCCACAGCGCCTCCCTTGTGATGGTGGAGGGCGTGACGGACTACGCCGTGTGCGATGGCACGCAGCTCGGCAGCATTCACCAGCGCTTCCTCGTGCGACCGGTTGAGGTGGTGCTGAAGGAGTTGGAGTCGGTCCCGCGCGACGCCTTTGGGCGACCGCTGCGCTCCGCCGGGGTCTTCACGGAGGACGGCGGGGATGGCGAGGAAGGTGGCGCGGGGCGGGCGGCAGGCGGCAGCGGTGGCAAGTCGGGTGGTGGCGCCGGCGGCTACGATGCGGCGCTGCGGCTGCACCCGTGGCGCAACAACCAGCAGCCTGTTCGCTCCTTTGTCCGCTACGAGGACGGCCGACGGCTGCAGGAGTCGACGGCGCTGAGCGTGCTTCAGCAGCTGAGCGGCGGCGGTGACGACGATGGACTTGGCGGCTGCAGCAGCAGCCCGTACAACGCGCACAACGGAGAAGACGAAGGTGGTGCTGCGGGGGACGGCAGTGGCAGCGGCAATGGCCGTCGCGGCAACCTGCCCCTGGCTCGCATGCACCAACCCGCCAAGCCTGTCACCTTGCAGGCCGCCATGGCGGTCGAGGACGTCTCGCCGTACGTGCCGTGGACGGTGTTCGTCGTCCTCAGCAACGACATGCTGCTCCGACTGTACAGCAGCAACCGTGCCGTGCAGGCGCTGCCCGAGGCGGGGCTGCTGCGGTGTGCGGAGACGGTCACGTGTATGGAGTGGGCCGCCGGCGGGAGTCATGGCCGGGTCACGCTGGCGGAGAAGGAACTGTCTGCCTCGGCCGCGGCTGCGACGTTATCATCGGCGTCCTCGACGACGGGGCGTCATGGCAGTGGAGGGGCCTACGCGACATCACGCCGGCCCCCGCCACCGCCATCGGCGTCTTCCTCCTCCTCCTCCTCCCCCCGCTCGCTGACTCGCCTCTCCATCCAACGGCGAGAGTACATCCTCCTTGGCACCCGCAGTGGCGTGTTGTGTCTCGTGGACTTGTTCGCCATCTTGCACAAAGTCCCGCGCCTCACGACCACGCCGACCTCCAACCAGCCGTCGTCGTTAAGCGCCAACCACGACGGCAGCATGCTCAGCGGCAGTGCCGGCAACACCGCCGCACCGGGTGAGGGGCCCAACAGCGCAGGATCGGCCGGCGGCGCCGGCAAGTCTACCGGCGAGCGAATTGGCTCGTCGAGCAACGCCTGGAGCGGCTACCGTGCCTTGGCGCAGCGCACCTACTACAACGACATCGATAGCTTTGTGCTGCACCGGCGGCAGGTGCACGCCCCGGGCACCGTCGTCTCCTCCGTCATCGCCGCCGCCAGCAACGGCCTCTTCGTCTCAAGCGGGCTGGACGGTGATGTCTACACGATGCGACTTGGCTACCCACCAGAAACAGCAACAGCGGCGGGTGCGACGCGGTCCGGCGCGCGCGGCAGAACCCCCGGCGTCCGCGCAGGCTTCACCACCGTGCACCCCGACGGCACCACGACGACCACCGCCGACCGCCCCGTGCTCTGCATCGAGGTGCTGCACCGCCTGACGGTGGGGGAGACAGGGGTGCGGCACGCCCTGCCGATCCCGTCGCTGTCGATGCTGGCGGTGCAGACGGTGTCGAACAAGGTCTTTCTCTACCACACCTCCGTCCTCCCCACCGCGACGCCGCTCGTGGACGGGTGGCGCGGGGTAGAAAAGGCGTCGGCGGCGGCGGCGATGGCGGCGGCGGTGGCGGGGGCTGCCCCACCGCCTTCCACGAACTCAGTGAGCACCGCGGCACGGCTGGAGCTGTACGACGCCGCCTCGCCGCACCTCGGCATCATGGTCGCCGTGATCGCCGTCGAGGAGCTGGACCAGCTGCTGACGGTGGACAGCACGGGCTACGTGAAGGTGTGGAGTCTGCGGCAGACCCAACCGCTCACGTCCTTCTACGCCGTCGCCCCCGTCGTGGCGGCGAACATGTACGACGGCCTAGCAGGGCAGAGCGGGGGCGGCGTGGGCGGCGACGGCGGCGCACGCAGCAGCGCGGCGGCGGGGCGGCCTGCGTCTACAAGTCAACAAGGCAGCGGCGGTGGTGGTGGTGGTGGCACTGGCGGGGGTGCCGGAGAGAACAAGAGCCTGGCGTCGTCCCTCCTACGCACCACGAAACACAGCATCGAAGCCGCCGTGGAGGCGGCGGAAAGTCGACTGCAGCCCTGCCTCACCGCGGCGTACAACTACGCAGGCCGGCAGCTCTACGTCATGGGCAGCAACAACGCGGCGCTGTGCTTCTTCATGAGCGGCCAGTCCAGCGCCAGAGCCCACACGAACCCGCTGCGCGTCGTACTGCTTGACACCAGCGCCAAGAGTCGCCTTGCGTCGTTGTCGTCGTCGTCGTCGCAGCCGTCCACGCAACCCCTGCACCGCCGCCTCATCACCCTCAGCAGCGCGGACTGCCGTGTGTGGTCACTGACGACCGGCGCCATGGAGCTCGGCATCCGCGCCAGCAACGCCGAGTATCGCCAGCTCTTCGACCACCGCCTCACAGGGCGACCAGAGTCCGCCTCGCGCGGCATTAACAGCAACAGCAATGCCACAAGTTATAACGCCGGCGGTGTGCATGGAGTGAACAACTCTAGTTTGCATGGCCGCAGTGGTGGTGGTGGTGGCGGTGCAGGAGGCTCCAGTGCGGCTGCAGCGACGGGGCGGTCGCGTGGGCTGCGAGGTCCGCACGGCGGTGCAGCGCTGATGGCCACCGCCCAACTCACCGCCGTCGCCTCCACCACCGGGGAGGCGTGCCGGCTGCTGCCGCGCAGCGTAGAGGACGTCATGCGGGCGGTATCCGCCCGGCCCGGCACTTCCGCGATGCCGTCACGCTCTCGCAGTCGCCAGACGCGTGCCTACCCATCCACACGAACAAACTCCGCCACCCGCTGGGGCTCTGCCGGTGTGGCGGGCGGTGGCGGTGGTGGGAAGTCGTCGAGCGGCAAGTCGGGTGGTGCACGGGAGGTTTCTCTCTCCGCCACGTTCCCAAACAGTCGAGGTGGGCTGTCGGGTTTTGGCAGTGCAGGTGCCGCGTTGACGGACGGCGCGGCGGCAGGGGGCGGTGACGAAGCGGATCTGCTGCTGCCTGGCTCACTGCGGGACCAAAACGTCGTGACAAGCGACATCCGGTGTGCTTGTCTGGGGCCGGAAGGGCAGTGGGTCGGTTACGCGCTCTTGCACGGGGAGATTCGATTGCACCGCACGGACTCGGGTCGGCTGCTGCACACCTTCATCACGACGCCGCCTTCGATGGTGGAGCTGGTGCAGGCGGCACTGCACTACGAACACCTCTTTCAGCTCAGCCCCGTAGGTAATGCGAGCGCACCTTTTGCTGCTGCCGGCGACGCCACGCTTGCACACGGCGGAGGTACCACCACAGCAGCTAGCGGGCTCAAGGCAGGGCGGCCGGGAGGCTTGCCACGCGGCGTGCCAGCGGCAGCGGCAACCCCCACGAACACGGCTGCTGCGGCAGCTGGTGCAGCGCGCACTTTGCACGGAGCACCAAAGAGCAAGATTACTCCCGCGGCCTACGCACAGGCGGTTGCCGTGGTGCTGCAGCGCCTGCTGACGTCTGTGAAGGCGGGTCAGCGCTTCGGTTCCTTCTCGGCGAGCACCGCCGGAGGGGCAGCGGCGAGCGTCACGGCGGCGTCGTCGTCGTCCGCCGGTGGTGGTGGTGGTGGTGGTGGCGTGCTCGACAGCGGCAGCCGTGACGTGCACCGCGAGCCTCTCAGCATGTTCTACGTGGAGGCTTCGCAGGAGCTTTTCGTGGCTTACGCAGATGGCCTCGTGCGCGTCTTCACCTTGCTCGGCCACCGCACCACAGCCACCAGAGTTATTGTGTCTCGCACCCTGGTGAGTCGGGCTCTGGAGCAGGTACGGCAGGCGCTGAACCGGTCGATGGCACCACTGCTTCAACAGCAACAGCAGCTGCAGCTCTCGCTGTCCAGCCCACCCGCGGGTTTTCTTGACGCAAAAGGAAGACCTGGCGGGGCGGCGCCCGCACCGCTGCCGCTGCGCAGCCCACGCGCGAGTCTCTCCTTGCAGGACCTCATGCTCAGCGGTGCGATCACCTCGCTCGAGCTGCCCGACGATGACGACGACAACACGAGCCCGTTGCAGCAGTATCAGCCGCCCCTGCTTGGAATGCGCAAGGGCGTGGTTGCCGGCGCGGCCTTCACGCCACACTGCCGGCGGGCCTCCAGCCTACTCGCCGACGCCTCCAGCAGTGCGCTGCCCGCCGCCGCTGCCACCACGACCACCGTCCTCCTTCCGTCCGACGCCGCCGCCACCGCGCGCAGTGGCGTGTCGTCACTGGCGCTTCCGCCCACGCCGACGGTGACCGCCGCCCCCCTAACCCACCAGCAGCAGAAACCACCACAGCAGATTGAGCCGGATGTCGTGCTGCTCGCCACCGCCAGCCCCCCGCTAGGCTTGATTTGCCTCGTGCACGCCAGCGGCCTCGTGACGGTGATGGACGTGCAGGCGACGAACAGCAACGCGCTTGCGGGGGTGGCGGGCATCCACGGCGGCGGTGCTGCGGTGGGTGGCGCTGTTCACGAAAACAACAACAGCAACGACAATGACGACGGCAGCGGTGGTGGGGCGGGTGCGGGCGAGTCGCTGCTCGAGAGCGCCGCCGCAGCGAGCGCGACGGCGATGGGCGGCACCGGCGGCGTTGGCGGGGCAGGGGACTTCAGCCGTAGTCAGCCAGGCGTCGTGGTTCACAGCTTCACGACGGCAGACGAGGTGACGGCGGCGGCCTTTCTCGGCGCCTACCCCTGCCTGGTGCTCGCCGATCGGCAGCGCACCCTGACTTTTCATCTGGTGAAGGGTTCGACGATGCTCGCGTTAATGGGCGACTTTGCGGAGCGGCTGCAACGGGATGCGGCGGAGCTGCTGAGCGGGTTTGCTGGCTTTGTTCCTCTGTCCACCAACACACGGAAGAAGGCCAAACCAGCTGCAACTACAACTGCAACTTCCTCTCTGTCTACCCTCATCTGGACTACCTCGATCGACGACACGTGTGCCTCGGTGCACGTGCTGGGCAGCGTAACGGTGCTCACCTTCGACCCACTCTACGCCACGCTCTACGTTGGAACCTCGCAGGGGTACATCATGTCCTACCTGGTGCGCCGTCTGCTGCTTGCGTTTCAGCTGATGCCGGTGTATCTGCGCGGGGTGGACGGCGTGGCCATCACGACCTACGCCGCGGAGCTCCAGCGTAGTGGCCCGCGCCGTCTGACCGAAGCAGCCGTCACCGCCTCAACGACGACGACGACGACGACGACGATGCCTGCAGGACAAATCGCTGGGGATGTCCAACCCCGGCGGGGGCAGGTGACCAACTTTCTGTTGAATGTGCTACACGTGGTGTTTGGCATCGACCCGGCCGTCCCGCGAGGGCCGTTGTCTGACGCTGCGGCGATCACGCACGACCTGCGCAGCAGCGCTCTCCTGCGCTTCTACGAGGAGCACGCAGAGTTGTTTCGCGCCTCCGCTGGCGCGTCGAGTAGCGCAGGAACGTCGTCCAGCACGGCCGGCCTCCTCCCAGCCCTGCTGCGCTCCCCTGCACGCCTCTTTGTTGCCGCGGCGGTTGTACACGACGCCGTCACGCGCATGTGCGCCACCGCCACGGTACAAGCCGACCACGCGGACGACGTCAATCAGCCGAGCAAAAACGGCAGAGTTGATGCGCTGCTGGAGGCGCAGGGGACGCAGCCGTGGTGGGCGAGCGCGATGGGGGGTGGGGCGGTGCGGGAGTACCTCGCACGCCAGTGCGGCGGTGGCTTCGGCGAGGTAGACGGGTTCAACGACACATCCGCGTCTGCTGCTGCTGCTGCCAGGATGCCTGCAAGGGGAGAGGAGTCCAGCACAGGCAGTGGGGTGCAGAGTGCGTTGGCGTCTTCTGGGCTGGAAGTGGACGAAGACGCGGCCGAGCTGCTCCGAGAGTGGGTGCGTGCGGCGCTGGCGGATGCCCCGCACACATCCGGCAAGAGCGACATGGGCAAGCCGGCTGTCAAGGGGATGCATGACCACGATTTCCTGAGTGGCGCGGCGACTCCTGCGCGCCCTGGTCTGCACAGTCGTGTCGGCAGTGTCGATGACATCCACAGCGCCAACGCTACTCTGCCCCCGCGTTCTGCGTCCAACTCGCCCACGCGCCGCTGCGGATCTGGTGCAACACGCGCCAACGCCGCCGCACCGCTCAGCGCAGATAAGCCAAAGTTAGATTCACCGCTGTCACCGCCCTCGCCGACGCCGCCGCCCCCCGCCACACCCCGCGCGATCGCTGATGCGCTGGTGCGAGAAGTGGAGGAGGAACTCTTGTTTGGCGACACCGCCGCCGCCGTCCACGACCACCGCACCGCGTCCTCCTACGCAGCCACACCCGCCGTAGAAGCACCTGGAGCCTTTGCGCAGACGGGTGGGCGAGGGGACCGGCCGCAGCCGCCGCCGCACCACCCCATCACGCACGCCTGGGTCGAGCCCCTCTTCACGCGACACGCCGTCGCCATGGCCAGTCGCTCGCCTCTGTGCCTTCTGACGCCGCCCGCCATGCTGGAGCGGGCACGACGGGAACGGCTGGACCGGCAGGCGCGCCGCAGTGCCCGGCCGACCGCTGCGTCGCCGGTGGAGTGGGACCACTACGTCGAGGGTGCGCCGCCGGACTACCTGGCAGATATGCTGAGTCGACCCGGTCAGGTGCTGCCAGAGGCGGAGCGGCAGGCGCTGCGGCAGCGCGCCATCACGGCCCTCCAGTGTCGCCGCAACGGGTACCTGTGCGTGGGCCACGCCGACGGCGGCGTTTCCCTGTGGACGCCGTACGCGTGCGGGCGACTCGAGAGCCTCTGCCCCAGCACCTCCCTCTCTGCCTCTCTCACGCGCCTCTCGCAGTCCGTCACGACGCAGTTTCAGTACGTGCACGAGCGGGTGGTGCTGGAGCGGCAGCGACTCGCCTTTGAAGGGGCAGCGCACAACGTCGGCCGCAATGAGCAGGAGGGGAAGACGCACATGAAGCAGCGTATTCGCAAGCTGCTGCTGGAGCACCATTTGTCGCAGCTACGCCACGGCAGCGACAACGCGGACGACGACGGCGGCAACAGCAACTTCATGGGCGCGGCGCGCGGCAGCAGCACCACCGTCACGGAGCGTGGCGAGGTGCGGGCGGCCTCACTGACCGCCACGCAGCCGCCGGCTGGGGTGCTGGAGGCGGAGTTGAACACGATGCGGCCGCTGCTGTGTCTGCTGCTCGGCATCGCCTCTCCGGCCGAGCTCCATGCCCGCCAGCTCGCCATTGAAGACTTGTTCTTCTTGTCCCTGCGCATGGACAGCATCGCCGCCCTCGAGGCGTTTCGCGCGGAGTGCTACGCAGCCGCCGTGGAGGTGGCGGTGCGACGGCTGTGGCGTGAGTTGATGGAGTCGGACGACGCCACAGCGACGACATCGGTGTCGATCACGGCGACAGCATCAACCATGGCGGCCATGCGACGCGGCACGGAAGTGGGTGCGGCCACTGCGGCGGCGGCAACGCGGCCATCCCGGTCGCTCTCGCTCGTCGGTGGCCGCCCCACCCGGGCATCCTCCACGCACGGAGTCCGCAGCCTCTACGACTACCCCCTCTCCCTCCTGAGCCGCGTGCTGCACTGCCCGTTTCACCCGACCTTTGCGCCGGGCCTGCTGGCCTACCCGGGGGCGGTGCGGCTTCTCTTACACCGGGCCCTGGAAGGAGCCCCGCACGATCCGCCAGGAGACCGCTCCGCCCGTGTGTCTATCGCTCACCCGCAGAACGCGGCCACAGCAGCAGCGCGACGGAGCCGCGGCTTCTCCATCGCCGCGTCTGACGCCACCAACGCCACGAGCGCAGCGCATCCCACCCACGCCGCAGCAGAGGCGGCGGCAGGACCGGTGGAAGGGACGTACTTTGAGGTTTGCCACGCCGTCCAGCTCGCTGAGGTGCTCGCGGAGGCGCAGTGGGAGGCGGCGGAGTTGCATCGTCTTCACCGACGGCTGCAGAGCGCCACAGACCCGCTGCTGAAACGCCCACACGCCCCCCTGCGCCGCCCGCGTCTCTTCAGCGGGGACGCCGACGACGACGACGCCGGTGGTGTCGACGACTCGGGTGGCGTGCGAGGCGCTCTGCCACCAACCAGCGCCGCCGCCGTGTCGGACGCCGTTCAGCGTCAGCTGCTGCGGGAACTGGAGGGCCGACTGGCGGCTCTCGCCCAACGCGCTGCCGCGGCCGCCGCGCTGCACCGTGTCGGTCTGCGCCTCCACCGAGAAGGGACGGCCGGCGTGGCAGGCGGCCGCGCCGTCGTGCCGTTTGCGCGCCTGACCCGCGGGACCGGGGTTGGGTGGGTGCAGGCATATCAGCAGCAGCAGTCGCGTTGTGCCTTTGCGGAGCCGCGGCTGCGGCTGCCCACGCCGCCCCTCCGCCCCACGCGTCCCTCCACCGCAACGATGGCGGCGGCAGCGCCGCTGACGACAACGTCGACAAGGCTGCGCGCGGCGGCAGCGGTGCAGGACGCACGCCGCGCTGCCGCCCCACCGCTGTTGGCGTCCACCGCCTCCACCGCGGCCCTCGTCGGTCTCTCCCCCATCCCGGCAGCCCCCCTTGCAGCGGCGTCTCCGTCTCCGCCGCCGGCGGTGGGGCTGCCAGAGGTGGCGGTGCTGACGCTGAGCCCGCTGCGGCTGGCAGAGGCGAACAGCAACGCGAACACGACGACGGCAAGCAGCAGTGCGTTGGAAAACAACAAGCGAGGCGGCACCGCAGGGGTGGCGGGTGCGCGGACGTCCTTGAGGTCATCTTCCGCCGATGCCTCTTCTGCTGCCTCCTCCTCGTCCTCGGTGTCGCCGGCGCCGGGCACCCCGCTGGAGGCGGATGCGGAGGCATCACTGCTCAACAAGTCGTCCACCGTACCGGCGGTGTTCCTGACGGAGATGGCCGCTGCCACAACCCCCGTTGCCGCCGCCCCTGCGGAACGCCGCGACACAGACGCGATGCCCTGTGTGGGCTCGGCAGAGGAAAATGAAAGAGACGAGGCGGAGAGGGACGAGTGGTTCGCGCCTGAGCGCACAGGTTTCACTTCATCCACGACGACACCCACCGCAGGCCACGGTGGTCGTAATGGTGGTGGTGGTGTACTGCGGACTGCGGCCACACCGACACGGGCATCCGCCCTGGCGCTCTCCGCGCCTCCGCCGCGCGCACTGCGCTCGCTGCCTTCACTGCCCATCGCCCCGCTGCACCGCACAAAGTTGGCGCGTACCGGCAGCAGTCAACCTGTTCGACCGCGGCCGGAAGAATCAGCCAGTGCAGGGGCTTACCGGGTCTGGCGGGCCTCTTCCCTCGGGTATGAGATGGGGAGGGTGGCCGGCGTGGCGGCGCCAACAGCGGCACCCGCAACAGCAGCAGCATCCACATCCACATCAGCTGCGATGATGGTGGTGACGGGTGGTGGCCGGGGTGCCACTGCGCGGTCGCGAACGGCGGCGCCGCGCGGGAAGGCGAGCAAGCGCAGTCCTTCTCCGAGCACGTCGTACACGTATTACTCCCTGCTGGGGCGGTCCGGCACGACGAAGTGAATGGCAGATAGACGCCTGGACAACAGAAGAAAAAGAGAGTACACTGCCCTCTTTTTCACAGATGTTGTTGCCGACGTTTGAGATTCTCTTTCTTGCGTTTTTAGGCATACCTTTCCAGAACCAACGCGAAGTATTGTGGGGCTGGTGTTTTTCGTACCGCCCTTTGTGTCAAGTTATTGTGTTTTTCCCCCTCTTTATTCAATGCAATGTATATTCTTTTCTCTTTTCACTTTAGATTCAAAAAAAAATTAAATTACAGCACTTTTTAAGCGCGGCTTTTTTTATTACAGGCAGGTGAAAGCAAAGCTTTAGATGTTGAAAGCTTGATTCATGTCCTTATTCTATTAAGTCATGCAACAGTGCTACGAAATGCATATCTTTTTCACAATAAAAAGCAAAAAGATGTTTCAAATCTTCTCCGCTTGTTTTTTCGCGCCTCTCCACATCGATGAATCTCTTAAATCTTTCCTCCGTCTGCATCACTTCCGCTTCAACAAATAATTTGCTTAAAAATAGAATTTACCCCCTTTTGCGTTCACATCGAAAACTAAGCAAAAATTCAAGAATTCTTCTCTTTTCCTTCTTTCTCTCTCTTTTGTTTCTTGACAAATAAGTCGCCAGACTTTTTTGTGTGTGTTTGTGTGTGTGGGTATTCTCTTTTCCTTGCCCGATTTAATAAAAACCTCTATTTACCCTTTCCCTTCCATTAGTAATTGACGTTTGCCCGTATACTCGGCTAGACACCATGGAGGGAGTTGCAGTTCGCCGGCAGGACACGACACGTCTCAATGATGAGGTGGTGCCAACCCGCACTGCCGTCCTGCATCTTCGCCCTGCTCCCACCGCAGCAGAGGCAGAGCAGGCGGAGCGCCAGCGCGCCGCACGCGTGACGTGGGACCCGGAGGTGCGAGAGCCGGAAAATCAGCAGGTGTCGAAGTGCTGCTGTGTCTTTCACAAGAAGAAGCTCTTTGGTGAGAGCAGCAGTGACAGCTCCAGCAGCAGCAGCAGTGACAGCGACAACGACAACGACGGCGGGAGCGGTGGCAACGGGCCGATGCCGGGCAGTGGCGGTGTCGGTGACGCTTCGGCGGCTGGCGCACAAGCGCACGACGGTTGCGCGCACGGCTGCTCGCACGACGGCAAGCCGCGCAAGCGCCGCCCAAAGTGCACGAAAGACCACTGCTACTGCGGCACAACGTTCCACTAGTTGGTGCGCTTACCTGAAGGGCTTGGCATCAAGACTGAAGGTAGTGCGCGCAAATTAAAAAAAAAACCTTGAATCCATTCACCAACATACGTCGCTCTTACTTCTATTGCTATTATTACTATTCCCACGAAGAAATGATGAATTGTTTTTGTGTTTCTTTTATTTGTTGTAGTCACCTCTTTCTAGAGGTCTGATGCACAGTTATTGAAAACAATCTCTCTGATTCCTATTTCATCAAATCTTTCTCTTCATGGACGACTCGACATAAAGTGCTTTTTGTTTTCCGTCCTTTTAGTTTTTGAAAACAAAGCTGCAGCTGACAGCCCTCTTTCCGATCCAGTAAAAAAAAAGTGTTTTTCCAGCTTTTTTCTCTCCCTTTTCTTCTCTAGTCTCTACTCTGCTCCTCAGCGACATGTAAACACTCTGAACGATACCAAGCAATCCTGACGATACAATCGCTTTTGTTAATGCAAGGTAAATGAGTGCGGGGGTTCGGTCGACGTTTGGTGGTGGTGGTGGTGGCGGTGGTGATGGCGGGAAAAAAAAAACTGTGGAGAATTGCAGTGTGCGGCTAATCATAGCCTTCTTCAATAACGAAACAGCTTTGTGGGTTTGAAAGTAGTGGTGTCAGATCTTATTTCGTTGGCAACGCTGCAAACATCTCGGGTGAAAGAAGGAAACGCGCTTTTGCATTGCGCATTTGAGTGTGTGCACCCGGTGCCGCTGAACGAGAGCATGAATAACCGCAGAGAAGTCGTTGCTTTTTTTCTCTTACTACTGTACTTTTCCCTCTACTCTTTCTCTATTTTCTTGGCTCACATAAATCTCTTTTCTCACTTTCTTCAATGCTTGACATATGTCTCTGCACACCTTGCTTTCACTCCAAACTCTTCTACTCAACTGCACATACACACGTACATTGAATACCAAAAAAAAAAATCAAGAGTGCTTCAAAGGTGAACAATAGGTCTGAGAAAGCACACACGGTCGTTTTCTTTACTCGAACTTCATTGCATTCGTTAACACCGCGCAGTCACGTTGTTACCGACTCTTGAAACAATTTTACCATTAGCTTTTGCTTTTCCTTCCTTTTTGGGGGTCCCATTTCGGCACTTTCTTTTCAAACAAAAAAGTCCAATTGCGAAAGTAGCTCTTTTTTTTTTTTCGTGGCTGCACGTGTCTGCCTTGTCGCGGGAATCAATCTCTCATCTTCCATTTCCTTTCGCAGCAATTGAAAGATCAGGTGCCTCATAATCTTGTGTTCCTCTTCATTTCTTTCGCGCTGTTGTCTTTCTCATTGTAGAGTGTCTTCTTTTTGCTTTGGGTGCGTGTGTGTGTGTGTGTTTGTGTGTGCGTGAGCCACCAATATCCACAAAAATCTTTTGCTTGCCTTCTTACACATATATTTATATATTATTGATTCCGGGTGGTTTTCGTTCTCATATTTTGAAAAAAAGAACACGAATTGAACAAGGCAAGATATCTGCGCTGCGGTTTTTTTTTTCCTCGTTGCTGTGTTTTCATTCACTTTTCTGCTCCAACTCTCAAACATCTGCTTCTGTTGGGAGTGAACAAAAGGAAAATACACCTACAGTGAAGCGGGAAAATTTTCTGCTTAGCGTGAGAACCCTCATCTCGAAAATTGTGTTTTAGTGAACGTGTTGGCGTGTGCATGTGTGCACAGCTGTGACGAGGGCGTTGTCAAAACTGCCTTCTCGAAAATCGCTGTTCTTGACGCAACCGCCTCTGTCGCATCTTCTTTTTGTC